>CM032330.1:56163800-56326578 GCA_019022515.1 Quercus aquifolioides
GAATTTTGAACCTTTTTTTTTATTTGTCTTTACACGGGGTTTCAATTAAGCTACCTTAGGATAATGGCATTAATTTTTCCAAAATGGCATCGAATTTTTATGTTGATATGATGTAAGTTGTTTTTATTTAGAGTCAGTTTGATGGGTCTTCTTTGATTGAAAGAAAGCCGAGTGCTTGCTTTGATGGAATATTGTATCTCACTGTGTCTTTGGAAAATGGCTCCTCCTTAACTCATTAAGTTACCTGTATTGAAGAAAGCAAAAAAGACTTAATTAGTGAACTTTTCGAACTTTGTTTTTGTAATATGGATCATTTTTCTTTGTTAAGGATTTTCATCATTTTGAAATCCAGCCATTTCACTAATATTGTTTTTGTTCCCCTATTCTTTCCCTTCATATCTGCATAGTTTGTATCCTTCATAACTGTGAAATCTTTTTGACTGTGCTCTTTTTTTTAATCTTCAATCTGCTTCAGACAATGGCTTCAACCTTCCTTTTATATGAAATTCAATCATGATATCAGAGCTTGTTTAATGGAAGAGTTTTTTTTTTTAGTTATAATTTAATGAAGTTTATTCCATTTTTTAATTCATTGTTGTTGTAGGTTCTTCAACTATGTCTGGAGATTGTACACTTCAATCAATTCTTGATGATGGGGGAGCCTAATGAAGAGGGTGGGAGTTGTGTTACAGCTATGGAGGATTAGACTTTTTGTATTAATTTAGTAGCCTTTTTAATTTCTTAGACTTCTTGGATTAATTTATTGGTTTGTAATTATTCTAAACTTGTCACTTATGGGATTTATTTTGTAGCTTTTTAATTTTTTGGACTTGTTGGACTTGTGATACTTATTTCTTGGACTTGTTGGATTTATTTTATTTTTATGTTTAGTAGGCGATTTTAGCTATGATTTATTGATTTATGATTAAATGGTTATCTTAGCTAGGTGATTTATTGATTTATAATCTTAGCTATAATATATTGATTTATGATATTAGTTATGGTTTATTGATTTAAAGATTTATAATTAACAGGTGATTTATTGATTTATGATTAGTAGCGTATGATTTAGACTGATTTGGCATTTGGAGCACGTTATCTAAGCTTGGATATGCACGCTTGAATCTAGGCAAAAGTAAATTTGGGCTTCAATTCAAAAAAAAAAAAAATTTTGGTTGGGCCACGAATTGAACAGGGCCTGCAGGGCGGGTCTGGGCCCCGAAAAAAAATTTGTTTAATAAACGAGCCGGGTTCGGGCCGCAGGTCAGGTCCGGGTATGAAAAAACCCGGCCCGAACCCGACCCGTTTCCATTCCTAATCTTATTTAAGGTAAAATCTCTATGATCCACCTTTTAATATCTTTGAGGTTTTATCTTATTTTCGCCAGATTGCTCTTTTATATTGTGGGTTTTGTTTTAGGGGTTGTTTATTGTGTTTTTTAGGACATTTAAGACTTGATTGGAGGTTTTTAATTTAATGTGGTGAAATGAATCTATTTTTTGGCAACTATGTAAATTGAGTTTCTTGAGAAATCATGTGGGTTTTTGATTAATATGGGAGAATAGGGCTAATTTTTGAAAGAGGGTTTCCTTGTATTTTGAAATGACTTTGGCATATGTGGGTGTGAGCATAATGTTAACTATAAATTTGTGCAAGTAATGTGAACATGTGCTTTTTGTATACCAGGTGTTTGATAAATTGTCTCTATGAGTTATGAGTTTTGGTTTCTTGATTTTTGCTTGTGGTGATTGTTTATATGAGATTATGGGCTTCATCCCTTGTTTTTAATATGCTTTGACACATGTGGTTTTAATGTAATCAAGTCCCAAAGAATTTTGTCTAGTAATAAAAATATAACAATTTTGTCTTGGGATCCTAAATTTGTCAGGGACAAATTTGAGTCAATTGCAATACGTGATTTTAAATAAATTATAATAAAAAAATCGTTTAGGCTTAATTTTTTGTGGTACCTTGTATACATGTAGGGGTATGTTCCCTTAAATGTTTGAATTAATCGAATAACATTTCATGGACCAAACCAATTTTGCAAAATGGCTAGCCTGCAATGTATTGAATCTAAATGTACGACGAAAACATTAAGGTTTTGTTGAATATACTTCAAACCTTTGTTGAACAAATTGGCTTGTAAATTCATATGCTTTCCTTGACATGTGTTTTACTTAAGTTGATTTTAATTACGGCTTGGTTTAATCATTTAGTACCCAAAAGGGAAACTCATGAGATATGCTACCTCTATTTTGAAGTGATATGTTTTATGTAATGCTTACATAACTTTTGCTTGCTATAGAGAATTAAAATGCTTTAGTTTGTGTTATGGAACTATGAGTTCTTGTATGCTTGTTTGGTTTCCATTTAGGAAGGGGTACTTGTCTTAGAACGGGCAAACTAGGCTTTAGGAATACGACGAACATGGAACTTAGTTTATTGGTGGTGATTGAAGTACTACGCTAAATTGGGAGATTTGTGTTATAAATAGTTGGTGACTCCTTTTACTAAATTTATCAAGGTCATAACTAATTCTACTAGAGGTTGGGCTCTTGAGGTTTGTTAGCCTTGGGCGTGGTAGGCCTAGATTTTATGGTTGAGATTGCGTATCCTAGGAAGGATAGCGATTTTGAGTTGATTCATTTGGAGTTTTGGAATTTTATGTATATTTAGAGACATGATTTGTAGTTCATATTGTTGTAAATATATTGTAGAGCTCTGACTTATATTGTGGAGAGTTCAATTTGTTTATTTATATTTATCATAAGGAAAGCAGAGGCGAAGCCAGGAATTTTGAGTTTGGGCCGGGGGGGCAACTATTGTGCCAAAATAAATTCAAATTACAAATAGACACTACCCTAAAAAAATCCACATAATACATTTGTGTGTATGAAAATATAAATTTTAATTTTCTTATTCTAAAGTAAGTTATATACATATACACAAAATTATCAACTTTAATATGTATATATACACACACCTAGACACAAGATCTTCTTTATAAGAAAAATTTATAATCTTCTTAAACTCTAGTAAGTATACAAACATTGTATAATTGGGTATACAACATACAAATATATAGAACAGAAAAAAAAAAATTTGAATATAATATCTTCCATCAAATTCATGCTCAACAATAATACTTCACGTAATAAACTTCATTAATTATTATTTTTATAACAAAATTATTCATAATTTCTTTTTTAATTTTACAAATTTTTTGCAAAATTTCATCCATGTTTTACAAATCAAAATCATAATGTTATAATTGAAGTCTCATATGAGCTTTTTTTTTTGGCGAAAATACACTTTTCGTCCCTACATTTTGGGTCAATTTTTATTTTGGTCCCTAAATTGATTTCTTTGCAAATTTCATCCCTAAAATTTGAAAATCGTTTTTAAAATGGTCCCTGCCGTGAACCAACAGACGGAACCCTCCTACGTGGCAGACGGAGTGCCCTTATTGCTGACGTGTCGCTGACGTGGCCATTAAAATATTGTTAAAAATCATTATTTGGCATTTTTAAATACACATCAGCATTTTAATTTTTTTACTCAATCCACGTCAGAAAATTTATATAAAAAAGAAATTAAAATTTAAAAAAAAAACCTTAAATCTAATTTAATTAAAAAAAATATTACTTATTATTATTAATTTTCATTTCATAAGAACATTACACTTGTTCTTCGTGTTCTTCCCAATCAAACCCAGCAAGGAAGAACTCAACCCAGATTACAAGAACACAATCCCAACAACCAATAACTCAAACTCAGATCTCAACAACAAAAACGAAAAAAAAAAGAAAAAGAAAGAAACAGAGATCAAACACAAACACAGACCCAGCGGTATCAAAATCTTAGCCTGAGATGATAGCAAAAACCCAGATTGACCAGAAAAAAAAAATTGACAACAAACGTTGCAACCAAAATCCCAAGGTTATTAAACTCTCCATCCCTCTATGAACATAAACCCAAAAAGTGAACACACATCAAAAACCCAGATAATAAACACAAACCCAGAACCCGACCGCCACCAGCCATGCCGTGACAACAACCAAAGCAATACAAGCCGTCGTTCATCAACACCTTTCTCTCTAATTCTCTCGCTTCCGTGATTCACCCAACTACCAACCACCTACCTGTGTTTCACAACACCCACCAACAACTGATCTGTGTTTCACAACACCCTCCACCAACCGATCGCAACCCACGAATTCAAACCAATCCACAACCACCACAGATCTGGGGCTTCACAACAACACACAATAGCCACCACCAACCAATACATAACCCACGAATCCAACCAACCCACCATCCAAACTGATCCCACCGCCTTCACTCATCCATAAAAGCTCCATGGTCGAGCTTGAGAACCCGATTTAGACCAATCCCATTCCAGAGCAATCAATCGGTTAGAAGAGAGGGAGAGTGAGAATCAACAAATTCCTAAAGTGGTTGTTCCTGGAGGTTACGATTTTGCAAAAGGGTTTGAGGAGAGAACGAGGTAGAGAGAGAGTGAAAATTTTATGAGGGCTACTGGAGAAAAAAGAAACAGAAAATGCTGCTGGAGCAAGAGAGAAAGAGAGAAATATTCCGAAAATTCTCTCATGAAAAAAATGTTTTAAACAATTAATATATGAAAACTAATTTAATTAGATTGAAAAGTAAAAAAAAAAAATTTGAAAAGTAAAAAGAAAAATAATTTAATTAGATTAATGTTTATTTTAAATTTTTTATTTATTTTCTGACCTAGCTTTTTATTTTCTGGGCTTTTTATTTTTATTTTTATTTTTTTATTAATTAAAATGTTGATGTGTATTTAAAAATGCCAAAAATGATTTTTAACAATATTTTAATGGCCGCGTCAGCGACACGTCAGCAATAAGGGCACTCCGTCTGCCACGTAGGAGGGTTCCGTCTGTTGGTTCACGGCAGGAACCATTTTAAAAACGATTTTCAAATTTTAGGGATGAAATTTGCAAAGAAATCAATTTAGGGACCAAAATAAAAATTGACCCAAAATGTAGGGACGAAAAGTGCATTTTCGCCTTTTTTTTTTTATTGATAAATTCTTGAGAATAGAAAATTTCAACCAAATTGCATATATTATCAATGTTGAATGATTTGAACGCATTAATAGGATTTGAAATTGAGCTAAAAATTAGGGGTTTCACTTTTTACTCACAAAACTTACTACCTAGTTATTTCATTCTATTGCAATTGTATATCAACTCTAAACTCTCTTTTTTTTTTTTGGGAGGGATTACTAGATTAGTTTACCAATACTTTCTTTTTTTTGGGGGGGGGGGGGGGGGGGGGGTAACTCCTATTTTTTTCATATAACCTTTAAATATTTATAAAATATACCTATATTGTAAAAAAAAATTAAAAATTTTGGAGGGGCCAAGGTCCTCCCAAGCATGCATGTGACTCTGCCCCTCCAGTTTCTCTTAATGGTTCTTTTTCTCATGCTTTGGACCCATTTGGATTTGAGACATGACAGCTACTGCCCCTCCTTTCACTCAACAACTATTTTTATACATCTTGATGTTGCTTAAGTTACATTATCCTAGCGCAATAATATTGTTATCATCAAAGTTCAATGAATTTCAAATTGCGAGTATTGAAAATTATTCTAAAGCTAAAATGAATATATTCTAAGTTAGGGATCAAGAAGCAAAATGCTCAAAGCATAGTTACATAGTGATATCATGTGTTATTTGCTAACATGAGTTGTTAAAGTAAATTAAAGTTGTTTGTAGGAGTGGTCAAAATTGATAACTAAAGTCATATATAACTATCAATATTTGATGGTGAGAATTTCATGGTTGCACCATATTTTTTTTCATCGTTATTATTTATGGTGTATTAGAAGGAAAAATAATGTACTGGAGCACTAAGAAGAGGACAAGTGGACTAAGGAGAAAGTTAGTACACTTGACTTGAGAATAGTGAGTATTTTATACTTAAATACTTGTAAAATTGTATAATGAAATTGATGAGACTTGAGCTATGATGGATTGTTGAGTTGGAGTAAGTGGGTGGATTGCATGTGTTATAAGGTGATTTAAGTTGATATTATAAGTGTCAATTGTGCTAAGTCTTGGAAAAAAACTGTTGTATTTTTTGTATTTATGGTGGTAGTTTGTATTGTTATGGATATATATATATATATATATATATATATATGTTTTGTTAGTGATGTATGGTTGAGAATTTGGTGTGGAATACTATGGAATTGGGGTTTTGGAAGATTGGTGTTGAGATTTTCTTTGCTCAGTGTTCAAGTTTTATTTGTTAGAATTAGTTAGGATTGTAATTTGGAAGATTTGGACACCCGTTAGAAAGAATCAAACATAGGAACAACCTAAACCTACATATATATGTTTCTTTATTTATGAGTCCGACCTTCAGCCCATTTCCATTTCTTTGAGCCTCTTGATTTCTTTATTTGGACTGTTGAGGCACTATATTTCTTTGTCCCTATCTCTATTTGATTTTAGTTGTTTGGGTCTTGTTTGTGCAGTGCAATTAGTTCTTGTTTCATTTTGTTATGTGATTTGGGTTTCTCTATTGATATACTAGAATTGCTTGTTTAACCCAAAAAAAAAAAAAAAAAACCTTCCTCTTACTTGTTATTAGATTTTTCAGATTCTTTATAAGTTAACTTGTAGTTCTTCAGGGGACCAAAAGTACACTGCTTGTAGTAAATTCCCTTCCTTTTCTTTCCTTACTGTAATTATTGGTTCTTGAGCCATTTTGAATCAAAATGAACCTTCTCAACAATGTTTTAATAAGCTTTGCTGCCCTGTAAAGCATTCTCTTTGAATTGCAAATAGAAGTCCAGTTCCACTATCTTGATCATTCCCTTGCCCATGATAATCATGTGGTGATGATGTTCAAGTTTATCATGATGTAATCTTGACATTTTTGGTATGTTATGTTAATGATCTAAGAATCAAAAGGCATAAGATGTGCTTCTTTCAAACTTTGTTGATAGGCCAAAAACGAATTGACCCCTTGTGATAAATTAACCAATTAATTTAGCCAAGTGAATTAATTAAGTTAATTAACATACAAACGCGTGGTAGTACAAACAAATCACCAAATAACTAAATATGCAGCGGAAATTAAATGACACGGTGATTTGTTTACGAATGGGGAAAACCTAACGGCAAAAATCCTACCGGGTGATTTTCAGGTCACCACTCCCGAAACTCCACTATTATCATAACAAACGGTTAGAAGTAAAGGAATCCCAAGTACCTTACCAACCTACAGTTGAACCCTTACCCCAATACCCAATTGGACTTGTTCTGTAGTGACAGTTCCCCTTTTTGATGCACGGCTCCCAAGTACGTGACTAACCAATGTGCGGATCCCAGTACGCAACTTCAACACCAACTGAAAGAGAGGTTGGCTGCAAAGTTCTTCAGTTCATCCTACACGATGAAGATCAAGAAGATGCTTGGTCACAAAACCCAAAGGTGCACATACACAGCAACTTTTTCAAAAGAGATGAACTAGGGCAAGAACTTCGTCTTCGGTCACAATTTGCTTCAACAGAGTTTTCTCAATGCCTGTGCAACTTGTGAACTATTTGACGACCCTTAAAACAATCATTTTATATGTCTAAGGTTAGGAGAAAAGAGTGCCCAAAGACACATTCACGGATCCCAAGAAATCAGATCAGAATTCTGATTTTTGTAAACCTCGACAGATAGCAAGGTGTCGAGCAGCTATCGAGCAGATGTCGAGCTTTAATGAATGTGCACTTCTTCAGCTTGTTTCTTAGACAGACTTGATGACTTCAACACTTGACCTTGAAACTTTATTTCTTGAAGTATTAAAAACACTTAGAATTACCCAATTACAAGTAAAGTGCGTTTTGTCAAAGGATTAGCCAATTACATAAAAGAATGACATATGTTCTTTAACAAGTGAAACACATATGTCCTAACAATCTCCCCCTTTGGCAATCCGTGACAAAACCACAACAAACAAATGAAATATGAGAAAAGTCATAAATCACTCAACTCATATTCACTTTTTGAATACAATAAAATCTATCTTAACACAAGAGTTTATGGCAAGTAAACTTTGACAACCTGTATTTCTGAAACACTTTAAACAAAACTCATCAAGGTATCTTGTGTGAAACAGAAATAATAGATTGCATACAAGTATAAGAAACATGTGTATAAAGATAGAGAAGAAACAACACATGTAGAGATAGGTGAAAGAAACATACATCCATATATAAAAAAAATAAGTACAATGTATGTCAATAAATGGTCACAAGACCTAATGTACATGAACAATGTAACTATAAAAGAAAAAAAAAAAGAAAAGATGCATCATATCCTTACTACATCCCTCAAGTATCAACACTCCCCCTAACAAAATGTCCTATACTTCAGATGACATGCTAGGGTAAGGAGAATTCTGATGGACTCCATTCGAGCAACTGGGGCAAATGTTTCATCATAGTCTACTCCTTCCATTTGTGAGTATCCTTGAACTACAAGTCGAGCCTTGTTGCGAATCACATTGCCTTCTTCATCAGTCTTATTGCGAAATATCCACTTTGTACCGATGATGTGCTCACCTTCTAGTCTAGGTACTAGCGTCCAAACATCATTCCTCTAAAACTGAAGTAGTTCATCATGCATTGCTTCGACCCAACTTTCATCTTGTAAAGCTTCCTCAACTTTCTTGGGTTCAACCTGTGACAAGTAGTAAGAATAAGACACAAAGTTAGCAACACATTTATCAACTGTACATTTCCTTAATGTGAGTTCATTCATGTTTCCCACAATAACTTCGGGATGATGATTTAATTTGATTCTAGAGGAAGGTCATTTCTCTTCATGAGATTCAGAATCTGGTGAAGTGGGTATGTCTGCAGAGTCTTCCACAACACTAGGAGTACTTGGGGATGCAGGTTCTTGTTCAACAATGTCTTGAACTTCCCTAGGCTCAGGAGGAAGAATTTCTTTGGGGAGTTCCTCAATGCCTTTCTCAGAACTGGAATCTGAAGATTGCTTTCTTGAATGGGCTGCTTAAAGAGGATGTGTATGTGGCTCAACCAAAAGGATTCATTGATCCACACTTTCCAAATCATGTGTTGTACCTCAAGAAGGCACTTTATGGGTTGAAGCAAGCCCCTAGAGCTTGGTATAATAGACTTACACAATATCTGGTGTCACATGGGTTCACAAGAGGAAAGGCTGATCAAACACTTTTCATCAAAAAGAAAGATGGCGAGTTGATTGTTGCACAAGTTTATGTTGATGATACCATCTTTGGTTCAACTAAGGATGACCTTGCTCATGGCTTCTTAAAACTCATGCAAGTCGAGTTCGAGATGAGCATGATTAGAGAGCTGACTCACTTCCTTGGACTACAGATGCGTCAACATGATTCAGGTATATTTCTTTCTCAATCTAAATATGCTAAGAATCTTGTGAAAAAAGTTTGGATTGGAATCTGCTAGTTTCGTTAGAACCCCTATGAGCCCAAATGTCAAACTCATTGTAGACTTGTTAGGCAAGAGTGTTGATCCTTCTCTTTATAGAAGCATGATAGGTAGTCTTCTTTACCTTACTGCTAGTAGACCTGACATTAGTTACAATGTTGGAGTGTGTGCTAGATATCAGGCTAATCCCAAAGAATCACACATGACTGCTTTAAAAAGAATTATAAAGTATGTCAAAACCACTGCTGACTTTGGTGTGTGGTATAGCAAGGACACAAATGATGTCTTAGCTGGGTACTCAGATGCTGATTGGGCTAGCAATGCTGATGATAGAAAGAGTACTTCGGATGGTTGTTTTTATGTGGGTAACAATCTTGTCTCCTGGATGAGCAAAAAGTAGAACTCAATCTCCTTATCCACTGCAGAAGCTGAGTACATTGCTGCCGGTAGCTGTTGTACCTAATTTCTCTGGATGCAAAAACTTCTTCATGATTATGGTATTTGTCAAGAGCATCTCACTATTTACCGTGACAATACCAATGTCATCTATATCTCTAAAAAACCGGTTCAACATTCTCGAACCAAACACATAGAGATTCGACATCACTTCATTAGGGAGCTTGTCGAAGATGGTACCCTCACTCTTGAGTTTATCCATACTAATGATCAAAAGGCTAATTTGTTCACCAAACCTCTTGACAGCAAACGTTTTGAATTCCTTCGTCAAAACATTGGTGTCATCTCCATGGATTGATCTTCTTCTCTTGTTCTTCTACCTCTTGCATTTGCATCTAGTTTTATGCTTTGCTTTGATAACATGTTTTTGTTTGCTTGTTTTCAGTTTTGTTTATTTTGTTTTTGATATAAAAATAAAAAAAATAAAATAAAATAAAAAATTGAAAAATCAAAAAATACAAAAACAGTGTGTGTTTTGTGTACTTTGGTACTTATGTACCTTGGATGGCCATTGAAACAAAGTTTTCCAAACTTTGTATCTTTTGTAGCTTAGATGAGCATCTCTATGCACAACTAAGCAAGTGAGTTTTGTGGCTCTTGTTTGTGATGAGTAAGATTAAGTCATCTCTTTTGACGAGTAGGACTAGAAAATCCTAAGAGAAAGGCATAAATAACCATCTCACCACTGTTGCCCGCCAATCATAATAAGACACATGTATGCTTCGGCATAGTAAAAGTGCAGTGTCAAAGACATCCGTATGCTTCGGTATAGCAAAAGCGCAATGTCAATGCTTAACATGTTAGGTATTTCTTTTCTCTCTCTTATATGGCCATGCATGATATGCTTAAAAAGAAAATATGCAAAGAAAATATAAAGCAAAAAGATCAAAAAGGCTTTTAAATATGATTGCAAGCGTGTTTTCTAGGAGATGTGGGAGTTATAGGATGTACCTCAAAGGTGATAGTCCCCATCAAACAGTTATGATTGTGTGTGAGTTAAAGTGATTTTCTCATATCTCAAATCGTCATAACATATATACACTTATACAATCTTGTGATGTTTTTCACACACAACACGCAATATTCTTTGCTACTCTTGATACATGTGCAGGTACAATGTGATTTGACCATCACTAGGTTTTACATGTGCTAATGTATGCTTACTAAACTATCTTGACTTGTTTTTGAAATATAAAATTAGTTAGACTTGTTTAGTGTGTGTGTGTGTGTGTGTTTCTGAGGATCCATGTGCTTAAAATTTTTGTTGAGAGATGATTTTGAGAGCTTAATATGTTGATTGGATCATTTGTTGAGGTGCATGTTGGATTGCATTCATGTCTGTGTTTTACACTTCTCGAAAAACTGTTTTTAAAAGCAAGCTTGACACCTCCTCGATACCTAGCTATCTGTCGAGCTTCTTAAGCTTTTTCCTTATTGCAATCTCGACACCTCCTGGACACCTGGTGGATCGATCAAGAAAGTTTCTGTCTCCTCGATACCTTCTAGACACCTAGTGGATCGATCGAGCTTCTGTTCTTGGTTCTGGTGGTTTGTTCCTTGACACCTGCATCTGTCGACGACCATTTCCTCGACACCTTTCTCGACAGCTGGCTCGACACCTCTCGATACCTCATCTGTCGAGATTTACTGAGGTTTCTATATAAGCCCTGTTCGCGATCCGGTTCTCATTTTCTCGATCTCTCTCAATCTGTCCACCTCCCAAATTCCTTTTTCTCACTCAAAACCTTCAACCCAAGTGATTTTCGGCCTTTCCTTGCTTCAAATCACTTGGTATGATCTCTTTTCCCTTCATTCTTCATGCATTTCATGTTTTTGAATCTTAGGTTTTGGGGTTTTTGAAAAATTTTGGGGTTTTTTAAAATTGATGAGTTTTTCTTGAAATTTTGGGATGGGTTTTCATTTAAATGTGTTCAAAATCTCATGCATTGCATCACATTTGCATTGTAATGGTATTTTCATGCATTTAAATGTGTGTACGATGTTTGTGTGCTGGTAGGTTTGGATTGGGCTGAGCCCATGATGAAATTTCTTTTGCATGACACATGTTCATGCATCCCTATGCATACGTACTCTCTATTCAATATATTTGATATATTTGAATTGCTTTGGGACTTTTCTAATTGTCTCTTTCTCTCTTTCTCTCATTCTGTTTACGTTAGTAGTGTCTATGGCACCTAAATGTAAATCTACTCCAGCTTAGAACCCTCTGCGCTTTGGAGCTTTTTCATCTTCTGATTCTGCTCCTCTTAATCTTTGGTTCCGTGATGATGATGCTCACAAGGCATTCTCGGAGAACTTCTCTAAACGAGGTGTTCATTCGGAACGCCAAGTCATTTTGGCGGTCTTCGCCGACACTGACCTTCCCTCTGTCATTCACAGTAGGGGATGGGAGTCACTGTGTGACATCTCGGTCACATGTCCTCTCGTGCTCATTCAGGAGTTTTACTCCAACATGCATGGGATTGATCGTTCAGTACCTCTTTTCTTTACTCACGTTCGAGGTACGCGCATCCCTGTCACACCGCAGCTTGTTGCGGATGTGCTTCGGGTCCCTAGGATAGAGTTTCCTGACTATCCTTCTTGTGAGTGTCTACGGACTGTGTTGAAGGATGAGCTCATATCTGCTTTCTGTGAACACCCTTCGGAGTGGGGTGAGCGTCAATATACATCATGTCAGCCTTTTGCTAAAGGTCCTGGATTCTTAAACATGGTGATGACTTTTGTACTTCATCCGCTTTCTCACTACAACTCCATCATAGAGCCTCGTGCTCGATTTTTGTTATCCCTCCTTGAGCATCTTACTATAGATTTTCCTTCTCATTTCATTCTGTCTATTATAGATGTTCATTTGGATGCGGCGACCCATGATAAACTCATCTTTCCTTCTGCTATCACAAGGATTCTACGCCATTTTTCCATCCCTTTTCCCGTGTCTTACCTTTCACTTTCATGTGTGCCATAGATGCCGCTACCATAAAATGTAGTGAGGCTCAATTTAGGTTGAGACAGTCGGATTCCACTCCTCCCTCCCATTCAGCTCCATCTCGATCTGCTCTATCTACATCCGCTCCTTCTTCCTCCATGAGCGATGTGTCCCTTGGAGACATCATGGTGCAGCTGCAGTGCATGGATGCTCGCCTTGATACACTCTCCACTGAGTTGTATCAGGTGAATGTTCGCGTTGGTCATATTGCACGATGACAGGCGGCCATAGGTGGTTTTGCTCTTGAGGCTACTCCTTCATCACCTCCTCCAGCGGCTTCTGACTCTAAGGATGATGATGACGAGGACGATGATGCTTCAGATGATGATGATGGAGATGCTAGCTCTACTGATGAGATGTCTACTTGACACTCTCCCCTTTGTCACTCGTGACAAAAATAGGGAGTAATTTTGGGATATGAGAGTAGTCATCTTAGGGGGAAAGTTAGTATAGGACATTTTGTTAGGGGGAGTGTTGATACTTGAGGGATGTAGTGAGGATATGGTGTATCTTTTCTTTTCTTTCTTTTATAGATACATTGTTCGTGTACATTGGGTCTTGTGACCATTTATTGACATACATTGTACTTATTTTTTCTATATATGGATGTATGTTTCTTTCACCTATCTCTACGTGTATTGTTTCTTCTCTATCTTTATACACATGTTTCTTATACTTGTATGCAATCTATTATTTCTGTTTCACACAAGATGGCTTAATGAGTTTTGTTTAAAGTGTTTCAGAAATACAGGTTGTCAAAGTCTACTTGCCATAAACTCTTTTCTTGCAAAGTTTTTCAAGGGTTTGTGTTAGGATAGATTTTATTGTATTCAACAAGTGAATATGAGTTGAGTGATTTATGACTTCTCTCATATCTCATTTGTTTGTTGTGATTTTGTCACGGATTGCCAAAGGAGGAGATTGTTAGGACATATGTGTTTCACTTGTTAAAGAACATATGTCATTCTTTTATGTAATTGGCTAATCCTTTGACAAAACGCACTTTACTTGTAATTGGGTAATTCTAAGTGTTTTTAATACTTCAAGAAATAAAGTTTCAAGATCAAGTGTTGAAGTCATCAAGTCTGTCCAAGAAACAAGCTGAAGAAGTGCACATTCATTAAAGCTCGACACCTGCTTGACACCTTGCTATCTGTCGAGGTTTACAAAAATCAAAGTTCTGATCTGATTTCTTGGGATCCGTGAATGTGTCTTTGGACCTTCTTTTCTCCTAACCCTAGACATATAAAAGGATTGTTTTAAAGGCCGTCAAATAGTTCACAAGTTACACAAGCATTAAGAAAATTTTGTTGAAGCAAATTGTGACCGGAGACGAAGTTCTTGCCCTAGTTCATCTCTTCTGAAGAAGTTGCTGTGTATGTGCACCTTTAGGTTTTGTGACCAAGCATCTTCTTGATCTTCATCGTGTAGGATAAACTGAAGAACTTTGCAGCCAACCTCTCTTTCAGTTGGTGTTGAAGTCGCGTACTGGGATCCGCACATTGGTTAGTCATATACTTGGGAGCCGTGCATCAAAAAGGAGAACTGTCACTACAGAACAAGTCCAATTGGGTATTGGGGTAAGGGCTCAACTGTAGGTTGGTAAGGTACTTGAGATTCCTTTACTTGTAACCGCTTGTTGTGATAATTGTGGAGTTTCAAGAGTGGTGACTTGAAAATCACCCGATGGGGTTTTTGCCATTAGGTTTTTCCCATTCATAAACAAATCACTGTGTCATTTAATTTCCACTATATATTTAGTTATTTGGTGATTTGTTTATGCTACCACGCGTTTGTATGTTAATTAACTTAATTAATTCACTTGGCTAAATTAATTGGTTAATTTATCACAAGGGGTCAATTCATTTTTGGCCTATCATTTGTTTTTAAACTAGATCCATGTTAGTAATATCAATGTATCAAATTTAGCTAAACTTTGGGCAATCTTGTGATTAGATGTGCAAGTAGTTGCTTCTTTTAGTAGATATGGTATCAATGTATTTTTCTTTATACTTGTTTAGATATGAGATTGGTGGCAAAGAGACATTTTTTGTGGCGCTACTTGAACTCAATTTCATTTTCTAATGTATGGAAGACATCATTTATCTATATATCGTTGTAATTACTTTGTGAACAACTTACTTCAATGGTTTTAATAGTATAATGGTTCTTTATTTCCTTTTTAGATTGTATGGATGATTTGTTTATGGATGTGATCGGAAATGAACAGATTAATGTAATGTAATGTAATGGCAAGTAAATGTAAAGAACATTAATAAAAAATTAAAAAATGGTGACGAAAATTTTTGTCTCCAATAGCTGACTATAAGCAGAAATTGGTGACGAAATAATTTGTCGCCTAATCTATTGAAATTGAAAATTAAAAAAAAAAAAAAAAATACAATCAGTGACGAAATATTTCATCACCTTATATGGTCAGATAAAAAAAACTACAAATTAAAAATCATTGGTGACAAATATATTTTATCTCTGAATATAATGTTTAGTGATGAAAATATTAGGCAATGAAAAAATTTCGTCACCTATCATATTTTTTATTAAGAAAATTTAAATCTATTGGTGACAAAAATTTTGATCACCAAGACATTCGATGACGGGGCTGAGGTTACAAACGTTGTTTCGTCGCCATAGTCCACTTTTGTTGCAATCGTAGGTTGATCAAATCAAGTCCATTGTTGACTCTTGCTCATGTATTGGAAGAAAAGCAATGCTACATACACAAAAAACATGACAACATTTTTACAATAGATGAGTTGGCAAGCTTGTACTAGTTTTCATCTAGGCCCACTACTAATATTATTTTTTTACCTATTACTAACAATCTGTTATATCAACATGTGTTGAATTTTTTGCGTCTATAAACTTTCTCATTAAATGAAATATAGCAATGATTCAAGCCCTATTAATTTTGTAAAATATAGTAGACAAAGGATTAGACAGAAGTATAACATGCCCTTTAACACAAACTCAAAACGATGATCACATACATATATAACTCAAAACCCAACAAGTTTTGACTATTGATGCTCCTTCTTGCAAATTGTAATGCTTTCTACTAAGTTTGTTTGTGTATTGTGATTTGAAATGGGATATGTTATAGAGAAAGATTGTGAATTTGTTTGTTTTCTTTTGTCATTTTTTTGGGAATATTTGCTTTTTAAATGATTATGATTTGGTTTAGGGGTGTTGACAAAATTGTGTTTGGTTCCTAAGAAAGTGGAAGAATTAATCAAACTAACAACACCACAACTTTTGTACATCATTCCCACCCCTTTCACAACTGATGTGCAATCAAGCATGAGCTGACAACACCTCGTAGGTGCGAAGTAAACCCCTCTCCCCCAAACTCAAAACCGTGCACCGCACCTTGTACAACCCTTAACTCACCAAATGCGAGAGTGGTATTTCATAAAACGGTTTTATGAGTTGACTATATAATTTATAATTTAATAAATAAATAAATCAATAAAAGGGAGAGGTAAATTTGAACTAATCAATAATCGCACTATGACCATTAGTTACAAGACTTGGAAATCTCTTGAATGGCTACGAAGCCGAACTTCAATTCAACCTCCAAAGTCCGTTAAGTTCTCCAATCCCATCACATGAGGCTTCTTTTGAAAAAAAAAAAAATTATGCAAGCCAACAAACCATTTAATTTACCCTTTATTTTTTTGAGTTTTTTCATCACCGCTTCCACTTGTCAAGCTACTGGGCACTGTCACAAAGCATCAGCATCTGAATCTCTTTCACATGCCACGTCTTCTTAAACAAATTCAACCCAAGCTTGTCTTTTGCTAAATCACATCTAATTCTTGTCCTCTTCGGCAAGTCAAACCATCCAATGATCCAATCACTCCATTCTCAACCCTCTCCGTAATTAAACCCTAATCTTTCTTTTGTCAGTAAATGCCATAACTTTCTAACCAGCGATGCTGAGTTGCAGCAGGGTGACTGTTTAATTTAGTTTTAGATCTAAAATAATAATTATAAATGAGTTTTTTTATATTTAAATATCTCTTTAAAATATGATTTTTTCTATTTTTTTATATTTAAATTTACTTTTCAATTTGCGATAAAAAGCTCAATCTTGAATTCTTGATCAATGTACATTCACATTCATTTGCAACTTGCAAGCTAGAATATAAAATTTCATCCTCGCGATATGTACCGACCAGAAGATAAGATAATCTATAGTTGAAAGGTAATTGAGCAACTTACGGATGATTATTAGAAAGCTTAACCACACAAATAAAATATTAGGATAATTACAAAATAAAAAAATAAAAAATATTATATTTATAATATTTTTACAATAAATTTTAAATAATAGATTATTATTGGTTTTAATCTAAATTTATCGCCAAAGTATTCGAAATAAAGCAGAGGGCGAGTGACAAGTGTCAACATCAGTGAATCACAACTAACATGTTGTATCTGACATGAACAATTTAGCATTTTGTGTAGGTAATATTTGTTTGTTTTTTTTTTTTTTTTTTTTTTTTTTGATACGGTTTCTCAGTTTTATATTCCCTCAAAAGCTTCAAACCGAAAAATGTATCCCAAATCCCAGGTTCCCACGTCGTAGATTCCGAGGTAAGAGGTCAAAAACAAGTTATGATCACCTGCTACTACGCGAGAGACATACCCATGTTCTGTACATATCGAACGGCGGACCTTAAAAAACATCTTGTATTTTTTTTTTTTTTTAATTTTTATCTTTTCATTTGGAAAAACTTCTGTTTTACATTTTGATTGTGATGATGCCGAAAAAACTATCAGTGAGCCACACGATACTCACACACTCTAAACAGCACTTGCACAACAAAAAGGAGTAGATCTAACAGAGAGCACCGGTGTGGTGCCGGCCAAATACCCTCCGAAGGTCAAGTTAGAACTTATTACAACTCTAAAGTGCTAGAGCGGGGTCAATTATGCGTACCTCGATTTGTGAGGGTATTGGGGCTTTTATAGTAGTAGAGGGTTGACATCTCTTCCTTGGAGTAGAAGTCTTTTCCTTATAGGAGTCCTCATGAGCGTAGATCGCGGAATCCTTTCATTGTAGGACACTAACACTCAGCGTGGGATACAAGTCATTTCCTTATATACTCATGCGTGGCGGCCAAGACAAAGATTTTATTAGAACCGTCAGCTTCAAGACCGTCAACTTATCTTTTACCCTTCGGTCATATCAGTGTCAGCCTTAAGATGGCGTTAACCCCTTAGAGCAAGCTTCCTTCCATCTTGGTCCCGTCACATCACTGTCCGTCAGCTATGGAGCCTTCAGTCTCTTACTTAACTAATCCCGTCAGCCTAAGCTGTAGACTCCGTTCCATGACACAGCCGACGTGTTCAGCCTGGACACTTGTTATAATTTTACTTATCAATTGCCCCCTACTCCATATCTCTGTCAGTTCGAACTGACGGGTTATGGAGTTACATTTTTTCGTTGTTAACTTTCACTTTGGCCAGGAGAGAGAAAATAATTCAAAGGTGACTCCTCGAGCAACCAATATTAAATGCTCAGACACGTGGTGTACTCTGGTTGGCTCCGCGTCTGGATGAGGGCGTTGCTTCGTCTTTCGCGCCTTTTCCCCTTATATATAACCCACTTCCTCCCCTTATTTTTCCCATTTCACCTTTACTGATTCTTGGAGAGAAGATCCATCGCCTTTGTTCCGCCAATTTCCCAACATCGTCACCTAAGTTGCTGCCGTCGCTTCCAAAAACCGTCACCCGTTTTGAGAAACTTGTAAGTCCTTTTTCTTTCTTTGTACACGCTCTATTTCAATTAATTTTTTATAGCGAGGTCGTCATCCTAGGTGCTTAGAATAAATCTGTCACTTGTAGGTAGTCAGATGTCAAGTGACGCGTCGAGTGATCAGTCGTCGGTCTGCGATGGAGCGGGCTACGACGAGGTATTTGGTTCAGGTGATGAGTCCGGGGGCTTTTCCCGGTCGTCAGAGAGAGAGTCGTCTGCCCAATCTCCCGACGAGGAGGTAGGGAGTCACGGTGATGAAGGTCAGGAGGAGGTAGTAGGTGAGGAGGGTGATGTTGAGGAGGATGAAGAGAGGGATAGTGACGGAGATGAAGGTGACGAGGAGTCCTGTGAGGGAACTTCAAGAAATCCCAGAGGTAGCCGTCCCTTCATCCTTCCCGAGGAATGGGCCGTTAATAAATTTTTACCAAAAATGAGTGAGAAGGTATTCAAAGAGTTACGCATTCGTTTCCAAATCCCATACCACATCCCTATCTGTCTCCCCAGGGAGAATGAAAAGTCCTATACGGGCAACTGCAGCCCTTATCCGTTGCCTTGCTGCCTCCATTTCTGCAAAAGTAAGACACATGAGAAAAACTGACGGCAAAAGCTAAGAGCGACGGGACTACAGAAAAGACTACTTACGACGGTGAGAAAATTCTTCCAACTTAAGAGCTTCTGGCGTCGGTTCCGGACCCCCGCAGTATGGGTAAAAAGCGTCAAGAGTAATTAAATTCTGGCACTTTCGCTCTTCCAGAGGAATCTCAAGAACCTGACGGATAAAGTCTCTTTGCTCGTCAGTTATAAGAGGGCGAATGTTGGCTGAAAAGAAAAATAAGCTGACGATGTTAAGACGCTATAAAAAATAATAAAATAAAGTATATGAAAAAAACTGACGGGGTTAAAAGCTGTTGGTTGAAACCTGAATCCCTGACGAAGGCCCATGTATTATCAAAATAACCATGGGGAATCGTTTCCCATTCTTCCTGACGGCACACCCAGTCCGTCCCTTTAACAAAAAAGTACCTACTCTTCCCACAAATGACGCCATCTGATGATGCCGAAAAAACCACCAGTGAGCCACACGATACTCGCACACTCTACACAGCACCTGCACAACAAAAAGGAGAAGACCCAACAAAGAGCACCGGTGTGGTGCCGGCCAAATACCCTCCGAAGGTCAAGTTAGAACTTGTTACAACTCTAAAGTGTTAGAGAGGGGTTAATTATGTGTACCTCGATTTGTGAAGGTATTGGGGCTTTTATAGTAGTAGAGGGTTGACATCTCTTCCTTGGAGTAGAAGTCTTTTCCTTATAGGAGTCCTCATGAGCGTAGATTGCGGAATCCTTTCCTTGTAGGACACTAACACTCAGCGTGGGATACAAGTCATTTCCTTATATACTCATGCGTGGCAGCCAAGACAAAGATTTTATTAGAACCGTTAGCTTCAGGACCGTCAACTTATCTTTTACCCTTCGGCCATATCAGCGTCAGCCTTAAGATGGAGTTAACCCCTTGGAGCAGGCTTCCTTCCATCTTGGTCCCGTCACATCACTGTCCGTCAGCTATGGGGTCTTCAGTCTCTTACTTAACTAATCCCGTCAGCCTAAGCTGTAGACTCCGTTCCATGACACAGCCGACGGGTTCAGCCTGGACACTTGTTATAATTTTACTTATCAGATTGATTGGTATTTATTATTTAAAAACAAGTTAGATAAATATATATATATATATATATATCAAAGACAAAATTTATGTACAGTACTTTAAATGCTGCTCCTTAGGTTTTTCTTTTAAAATTTTGTCATGTGATAACTTAACTAAAAATTATATTTTCATTCTCCAAGAAAAAGCTACATAGCAAAATCTTAAGATAAAAACTTAAATAACAGTACTTAAGTATTATACCTAAGTTTTACTCATAAAAAAAATAGCCTTACAAAATTATCTACACTATTACTAGTCTCATCACATGGGCTTTGCATGTGCGATAACACTTTTTCTTTTTCTTTTTTGTCTAATGTCATAATTTTTCATTCTTCTCAATTTTTAGATTATGACACAACCCAAAAATTAAATAAAAGAAACTAGTGAGTCTTGATAAAGCAAAAAAAAAAAAGTTGGAATGTAGATTTGAAGGAAATATACAAAGTGGATTGAGAAGTTTTTTTTTTTTTTTTTTTGAATAAGTTTGTTTTGAAAATATGAATTAGTAAGAGAGTGTCCTATTTAGTAAGCATATTAAGTGGAGTTGGAGATATATTACCAGGTTGTCCCCAAGTTTTGTCTCTGTAAGTGTCTAAGGGTATTTCTAAACCATATAAAAGTCCAGTCCAAATAAAAGAATCTTGTTATAGATAGCATAGATTTTTTTTTTTTTTTTTTTTTTGAGAAAAAAAAAAAAAAAAAAAAAAAAAAAAAAAAAAAGGGGACTCGCGTGTGGCAGTCATTGTCCCACGCCCCATGGGACAATGACTGCCACACGCGAGTCCCCTTTTTTTTTTTTTTTTTTTTTCTCAAAAAAAAAAAAAAAAAAAAAAAAAAAAAAAAAAAAAAAAAAAAAATCTATGCTATCTATAACAAGATTCTTTTATTTGGACTGGACTTTTATGTGTTTCAGAAATACCCTTAGACCCTGATAGCATAGATTTAAGGAGCTTCCAAATCATTTAGGCCATGAACTCTAAGTTGTGGCCTCTATTTAAGCCATGGAGGCATGGACTCATAGATGTGGAGTCTAAATAAAACTCCTAAAGTTTAGTTATTTTTAAATAAATAAAAAAGAGTTTTTTTTTTCCCACCAGGTTTCTCCATATCCCATAAAATTAGGCTCCACTTCTCCTTACACTTTCTAACTCTTTTTTTCTTTTTTTTTTTAGATTATATCAACTTGGGTTTATTTTTGATAGAGTTGAACACGTACAAAAAGGAAAAAGGTGAAAGAGAAACAAAAAAGTAGAGATACATTTTTTTTTTTTTTTTTTTGGCTAGAAAATTGATATGAACATTATTTCAATTTACAAAAAAAAGAAAAGAAGAAGAAGAAGAAGAAGAAGAAGAAGTGTGTTCAAAGGCTAGTATATATAATCAATTGGCGGAATAAAAAGCAAAACATAGTATACTGTATACCTTATGTTGAATGGCCAAGTTAGACTTCTTAATTAAAGAGAGCCAATCAATAAAGTGTGTGTGTATCTATAGAAAAAATTATAAGAGAGAAGGGAAATTTTTAAAAGTTAGGGGACTAGGGGTCTCCCTCCGCCCACTCCCTCCATTAGTGCTTACATTTCTCTATTAAATTCAACTGTGTACCTCATTGATTAATACTGATTAATACAACTACATAGTTGAATCTAAGTATCCTTTAAAAATTTTATATATATACACACATAAATCAACTGAATAAAAGGCAAAACTTAGTGTACTTTACATTCAAAGGCGTTGTTTACCATTTTTATTCAAGGAGGCCAATCAATAAATTTTATATATATATATATATATATATAGAAAAATGACTGGTGGGAAGATGAAATTTTTAAAGCCAAAGGGTTATGGCCCACCGCCCCCTCCCTTCAATAGTGCTCAGGGTTCTTAATAATTAAATTCAACTATGTACCTACTTGGCCAATTTAACAACATAGTTGAATCTAACTATCCTTTAAAACAAATTCGTTACACAAGAATTTGGGATGGGAATTGTTATATTTTGAGAATTCATGAAAATTTGATAGTTCATTGACTAAATTTTTGAGAATTACAATTTCCATGAATATCTCAATTTCCATGAAATGCGAGAATCCTAACTCCCAGATTTTAGTTAGGAAATATCAATTACTACAAATCTTGTATATGTGAGAATTATTAATGTGATATATATGTGTGTGTACACACAAACACATATATAAGCAATGTCCCAATTTGTTGTAAGACTATTCCATTTTTTGCCTACCTCATAGATTAATAGTGTGGTATATGGAATTTGAGACCTCTACATTTATTGATTTACATCATATCGTTCAAGTCCATTGAATAAACCATCTGAGTGTTCTCAAAGTGATTACTAATGGGATATTTAAATTAAAATTTTCACTTTTTCTATTTATATAAAATAAAATAAAAAAAATAATAAAAAACTAACATTATAGAGTTTATTCTAATACAAAAATGCTTTTTTTTTTTTCACTCAAATAAGATGTTGAGTAATGTCTAAGGGTATTTTTATCTTCTAAAAATTATCTGTAGTTGTCAAATTATTAATTATTTAGTTACTAAAATAATTCGTGTAAGGCTATTTTAAAACTTTTTTTTTTTAGAAACAAATGCACACAAGACAAGAGAGAGGAAAAGGGGTTTTAAAATTTAGATTTTTAGATATAGTATTTTCTATAATATGAAAGAAATTCAATTTCTATATATACCAAACGACATAAATATTAACTCTCACTAATTTCAATATGTGATTTTTTTTTTTTTTTTTAGAAACAATTTGTGAGTTTAAATCTTCAAGAATCTACAACTCTCGTGATTTAAAATAGTTAGCAACTTAATAGACCTTTGAGAAAGATAGTAATTATCTTTTTGTGCTTTTGTCATCACCTAAGCAATTATATGAAAAAGAAAAACACTTAAAAAAAATTTATCAAGGTTATGTCCTACTCCATATAAAATTAATACTCCATATAAAATTATAAATAGCTTAATTTATCCTACATTACCACTCATTCAAATGAGTAACTTTTTGAAAGTAAGGTAACCCTCCTAGAAGTAATCTCATAGTAGCACACTAAAGCTTATTGGCTACACAATTCAGGCTGTCAATGATAGAAAAAGAAAAAGATTATAAATTTATAATCATCCATGATCCAACGGCTATGATTCACCCAAAATGTTAAGTTCAAACTATTCCAATAATTTGCTACACACACATTATCATATTTTGTTTGCTTGATCTGAGAGATTTGCTTTACTTACTCAAAAGACAAGCTAGAGGGAACAAAAAAGTGACTGACAGATCAGCGTGTTTGATCCTTAAATACTTTCGAATCCACAAACTATACCTCCAAAAATATCAACTGGGTCTCCACCATTTCTCTCCCAAAACGACCAGTTTCAGTTTCATTAGACCAATCTCAAATAAAGCAATAAACTCATGGCTGATATTCATATAAACACAGAGGAGTCTCCTACTCAGACCCCACTTCTTATTCCAATTCAAAACAATAACCACAATCACCAAGTACCACAACAAGAACAAAACGAAGAGACCCAGTTGGACCAAACACTAAAAAAGTTGGAAACTTTTCTCACTTTACTTGGTTTCAACCAGTCTTCTTGGTTGAGCATAGCTCTGTCTTGGATTGCCTTCTTGCTTATCGGTGTGGTACTCCCAGTTGTGGTGTTGGAGCAATCAAAATGCACTGGCTGTGAGTTGTATCAGATTAAGAATTTCGAGCTAGACATCGTTGCCTCACAGGCTTGCCTCGCTGCTGTTTCTTTGCTCTGCCTTTCACACAGTCTCCGCAAGTATGGGATCAGGAGGTTCCTCTTCGTTGACAGGTTTAATGGTAAAATGGCACAGCTTCATGACGATTATGTTAAACAGATTTGGGTGAGCATTTCTTATATTCTTTGGATTATTAGTCTGTGTGCGTTGCTTTTGGTTGTCTGATATGCTTTGCTATGTTGGTATTTTTTGCATTTACTTTAAGAAACAGTGAAAGTGTGTTAAGTATATGATATGGATGTTAAGTAAAACTTGTGCTTTAAATTTATGAATGTGGAATCCAATTTGATTATCCATGTAGTTTTGGTATCCCATGATCAACCCCAGTTAAGATTTGGTGAATTTGTATGATTGGATGGATCTTTGTGATCCTAAATTGTGGTTCATACTAATGAGTTGGCATACTAATTCAAGATTTTCTTTTTGTCCGTTCCCAATTTTGATAAGACCATATAAAAGGCGGTGACATTTATGGTATGAACATAATGTGCTTACTAAAATCACCAGGTCTTCCTTTCCAATCAAATCTTCAAGAGAAGAGCATAGCACATGAGCTCATCTCTAGTTATTAATTCTATACTAATGTCATACCTTTTTAAGTACTTTCCTTTCCTTCTCTAGTCCTCTAAATTCACTACACTGAATAAGAAATGCTTTTATCTTCTCAGTCTTTACAAGTACTTGCCAGTGCTTCAATTGTAGTTGTCATTGGATTCTAAATTATGTTGTACTAAGATTATTTGTTTTATTAATTTATTTTCATAGGGTTCTTTAAGGTTGCTCATTTTTTGGGCACTACCATGTGTCATCCTGAAGACTGTACGTGAAGTCCTCCGCATTTCATATGTACACCATGAGTCGTGGTGGCTATCAGTAGCTATTTTATTGGCTTCGATTTTATCTTGGACTTATGTGAGTTTGATCTCTCTATCAGCCAGCGTATTGTTTCACTTGGTCTGTAATCTGCAAGTTATCCACTTTAATGAGTATGGGAAGCTTTTGGAAAGAGAATCTGATGTCTTCGTATATATTGAGGAGCACATTCGTCTGCGGTGTTATCTCTCTAAGATAAGCCATAGATTCCGAATCTATCTTCTTCTAGAGTTCTTGGTTGTCACAGCAAGCCAATTTCTGACCCTACTGCAGACCACGGGATATGGTGGAACAATTACTTTAATAAATGGTGGTGATTTTGCAGTAAGTTTTTAGCATTTTCCACACATAAAATTTTATATGTTAACTGGCATCTGTGGTTGCTGAGTTCACATTGGATCCCTAGCATTTTCTCCCATTTTGTTGTATGGTTTCTATTAGAATTTAGCTGCTACATACATTCAAGCTTTAATTTTCATTGCATATTTTCTCTTTCAACTTTTCAGGTGTCCACTATTGTTCAGGTCGTTGGGATTATTCTTTGCTTGCATGCAGCCACAAAAATTTCCCATAGAGCTCAAGCTATTACATCGCTTGCAAGTAGATGGCATGCTTTAGTGACATGCGGTTCAGCAGATTCATCCCAACATAGAGTTTCAAATAATGTTGGGAACATGGAGCCTGAAAATTTTTTGAACTACATAGATATAAATTACTCTGAAAGTGATTTGGAGTCATTGGATTATGTTGCAATTCCCACTAATTCTCAATTGGCCGCTCATATGTCCTCATATCACAAGAGAGAAGCCTTTGGTATGAAATTCACATATCTTGTTTCCATATTACATCTGATTCCTGTTTCTGTAGATTTTATTTTAATCAGTCAAAAGATCAAGAAATCATGCTTAAGTTAGATTAATACATAATGCAATTTGTCATCTCATGCACTCAGTAATAACTATCACGAATTCAGTTCCAATAATAACTGCTAGCAAAATGTCCCTTTTTTTGCCGTCGAAAATAGAATAAAAATAGCTGCTAGCAAATGACCAAGCATATAAAGAAACACATTAATGAGTAAATGAATGTGGATGCAGACCACTTTCTAATTTTCTGTCAGGTTAAGTGCACATAGGCTCCTGCCCATTGCTTTCATTTTTACATCAATTTTAAATGAATATTGAATGAAGTTTTGTGTTGATATTCTGTTTCAGATATGTTGAATCAAGTTGTATTTCTTGTTGATGTGCACAATAAGTCAGTATGAAAGCATAGATTTTAGGCAGATTTTTCAGTTTGAATTAAGAGATTATTATGGAGGTTTCAATATTTATCTAGAAAATGAGGTTCCTGAAATGATAACAAAACCATATTTGATTACTTATAATCAATGATCTCTTCTTAGCTGCATGTAGAAGATTATGGCTTATCCTGACATCCTTTTCAATTGAATCACATGAAGCTTCTTCAGGTGTTTTTTTTCTTTCTTAAGTGACCTTTTGAGAAAATGATCTGCTTCTTGTTATGGCTGTTTTACTCTTTTGATTGGAAGCTGATTATCCAACTAGGATACACCTAAAAGTTATTCATTTGTGAGGTATTACCATTGTTATCACTACCCATGAACTAACTTCTGTAGGTTCAGCTATCCGAACCATTCAACTCTTACCTCTAGTGCAATTATGTTTCTGACTTTCCTTATCTACTCTAAATGCATAAATATGCTTCTTACCCATGCCATGATTCACAGAATTTCCCTTGAAGGTTTTGACTTTCAACTGGTTATGTTTTCGACAGCATGCTTTGTTTCTATAAGGAGTCCTTTCATATATCCGTTGATATTATGCCTTTCAAATGCCAACAAGTGACACTAGGGCAAGTTTGGTTCTTGATCTTTAATTTGTAACACTTTGTGGTGGTGCTTTCTTTTCCTGTGTATCCATTCCAAAAATTAGCCTCTATATATTTGGGTCTTAAACTTAAAAATGAAAATCGTCAATACATTGATGGCTTGTTAGCTGAATTTTTCCTTTCATGCATCTTATAGATCAAAGCAAGGTTGCTATTCATGATCTTTAATGTAGTAATCGCTTTTTTCAAATGTTCCTATATTAGCTCAACATTGTTACTCCCTCCGTCCCACTTTTTTTGTCCTGTTTGATAAGTCAAACTTTTTAAGGGAACATCATTTAGTCTACCTTTTAAAAATGTATAAGTTTCCAAAATTACTCTTAAAAAAATTTATCAAAAAATTAAATTAGTTAATTAATAGGGGGTATAATAGGAACATTAGTAAATTAATGATTTTTATTTTTAGAAATAGGACAATATTTTGGGATATCTCAAAATAGAATAGAAGACAAAAAAAGTGGGACGGAAGTACATTTTTTTTCCCAAGTATATACCATGCTATGTGTACTATATATAAAACCGACGCTTAGTTCTTTCTCTGCAGTAATGTATTTGCAGACCAATCCAGGAGGGATCACAATATTTGGATGGACAGTTGATAGGGCTCTTCTCAACACAATCTTTTTCATTGAGCTCTCTTTGGTTACCTGGGTGCTTGGAAAAACCATAGTTTTCACTTCTTCAAAGTGACAATTTTCCATTAAGCTATGGTTGCTTCACAGATCTTTTTGTTCATGACATACGCACCAGGAAAACAATGTCATTGCAGTCTTCAGACATTATTCATTCTCACTTTCAGATGATACCTTTTCCTGGTCAACCACATACAGAAAGTCGATAAAAAAGGTCCCTCTTCCAACTTTTGTCGCTCTCTCTTCCCATTCATCAGACGCAGCTATTGCAATGTCCATGCCTCTATGGTACTCTATTGCAACATGGTGCCCCGCATAGTAAGCTACTACAAGCTATAAATTAATACATGCTTTTGAGTCTTTTTATTTATTTTTTTTTTTTTTTTTTGGAATGGGGGGCGGGATGTGTTTTTTGTAAGACATATACTCCCATCTTCAATTTGATTCATGTATTATTTTTTTTATTAGATTATTATTATTTAGAAGTGTTACATTCACAATATTTTCACAACAAATTATAAATGGTAAATTGTTATTAGTTTTAATTTAAATCTATCATTGAATTACTTTTATTCCTACAAATAATAAACCATAATAACCTCACTTATAATTTGTAATAAAAATGTTGTAAACATAGCATTTCTCTATTATATAATAACTCAAAATTCGGTAATAATAATTATTTGATAGTTAAGTGATGAAAGATCTAAACTTGGATGTCTTCGATTATTTTGTGTCAACTAATTAAACTACAAAACTCCTGACAAAAGCTTTTTTAATGTCCTTTTTCCCTTTTTCCACTACTAAAAATCTTCAAAAATTTAGACCATCAGATACTGTTAAACATTACATTATAATCTATATTTAAAAGGCACGTTCGAATTTATATTCAAAAGAATAGTCTTGGAACGGTTCTACAATCTCCTTTCTGGAGGCAATACAATTGCCCAGTAACAAGAAAGGAGCAACTTGATATCAACCAAGTAACAAGATCTTTCAAACAGCCTTCTGGAATGTTCTTTTTGGAATATCCGAGTGATAAGTTAAATGAACTTGAAAAACCTGCCCTAAATTTGAAGGTCCTAAATTCCACCCATCATACCTTCAGTCCATCAGTTTTTCGAAATATCTTGCGAATGAAGAGTGAAATAGTCCGGGTCTAAAGCTAAAACACTAGTTCAAAAAGTTGAAGAACCTGGCCTAAATTTGGAGGTCCTAAATTCCATCCATCATACCTTCAGTCCATCGATTTTTTGAAATATCTTATTAAATAAAGAGTGAAATAGTCTGATTAAAAGCTGAAACACTACTTCAAAAAGAATAGATATATTAATTCAATCGATGTTCTCGTTGAACGTAACCTGGTTAGTGCTTTGTGCATATGTTTTACTGTTTGACAAATGTTTCTGTTAACCAGTCTGAAGCTTTTTCTAAAGAGTCCAGAGAGTATCTAAGAAAACCAAAGCCCCCATTATTCAGAGAAGGAAGGAGACTTACACTCTTGCCACAAAAATTATGGATAATTCATTGAAAAGATTATTTAGAAAGACCAGCCAAATATCAAGGAAGTAGATCAAGCAAATATAGCTACATTGCCCGAACCCACCACAGAATCCAAAGGCCTGTATCTATATTTGGTCACATTGTGACGATAACAAAAGTGCAGCAGGTCACTACTTATAAAATCAAATACACAACCATGAATACTACGCATCATTGACTTACAAAGGAGATTCCCAAGCTGTCAGGTCCTTTTCGCTCTTAACATCATCTAAGTAATAGATGTGTCAGCAATTCCATTGATAATCTCAATATAACATCAACTCCGAGAGGTCAAGCTTTTTTAACTCGGGGGTACCATGTTAGAAGCATTCTCAGCCCAAGCCCCATCCTGAATTAGTACATTACGACATTTAATTGGCCCAACAGAGAAAGCAAAGGTTAGTAACAATCAACTCAGCTAACCAATAACCATCCAGTCACCAAAACTAGATTCTTGATGTCAACAATTCAGAAGGTCGTTACACAACTGTGGTAGCATCACCGACAAATCTGACAGGCTGATAGGAGCAAAGGGAGCAACCACAAGAAGACTCCACTTAATGTGAATACAAAATGAGTTGCAAAACGTGCAAATTTTCCTGGCAAATATATAGCTTTAACCTCATTGGACACAACTATTACAATGCACATGACAAAAATATTAATTTTTCTATACTGCTTACACCTACTGAATCTCCAATATGGTTTAGCATGGAAAGTGGACACTTTCATAATTTTCCCGTCTCCAGGAATCCCACTCTTCCAGCAGTGCCTATAGTACAATCATGCCACATGAGCAACTATATAAAGATATCAACTGGAGACCCATATACAAAGTAACAAACATGATCCAAAATGTCTAATATAAAAATCTGACGAAAATAAGTTACAGCCACCCACTGGCAGAACCAAAAAAAAAAAATCGAGTAGCAACAACTATGCACAAGATGAGAATTGCATAGGCTTCTAACAAATAATAATATAATTTGGCAATTCCCAGTACGCTGACCAACAGCAATTCTGACAAAGCGGAAATAACTGCGCCTCAGAATTAGTATGAGTAAATCAGGTGAACCCAAAAACCAAACCATAGCTCAAGTAAAGGAATTGATTCTATAATCTCCTGCTTTATGTACCAGCACCACTGGTTACACATTTGAAATTCTAAGATATACCAGGAATTTTAAAAATAAATCTATATCATTCCTAGTATTCATGCCCATGTATCAACTATTACAACACATTAATGAATTTTCAATAATTTGCACATTTATGTAAAGATAATATTATACCAGGTAAAGATGTAGCATCTTTTTTTTCTCCCATATTCAAATATATCACTTAACAGGCAAAAGAAGAGAGAGAGCAACTAATTGGTGCCAACAGCTATTCATTGGGAACTTGATGAGACAGTATGCCTACACAGACTGCAGTACTGGTCCCCATCATGTTATGATTCATTTATCAAAATATAGAATTAAAATTAAAATACAAGTGAAGAAAAAAGACCATGGTATGTTCTGCATTGAATTCTGAACAGAATCTCTCTCCATGTTTTGATTTGATTTCCTTTATTCAAGTACTCGAGTCAAATGAAACTACATGAGTTGGCCATAGTTCACCACATGACCAGAATGTGAACTTCTAACAATGTGCAGTCAAAAGGCACAATTAACACCATAAACAAATTTATGATACCAGTATAAATTAATTGTAACCAAACACATAACAAAGGTTTGTATTGTACCTCCAGCGAGCCAGAAGGGACAACTAATTGAAGTTCTATAAATCCCAGAAAACCTCCTCAACCTGCTTGCTTTGATACTGCAGTGACATTCGCAGACAAATGTCATAAAAAACTCTGGAACTAGTTAAATCTTGAATCTTCTCACATCATTAGTACAAAGAGTAACAATGGATAGGACAAAGCTAATACTCTGTTCATTTCCATGCCTTCTTAAGGAGGTATCAATACTATTGAGCATAAAACTATGCTTAGGAGACATGAGCAGCAAATTACATCATGAAACGTCATAGCAGCAACGGAAAACTGAACATTAAAGAACAAGCAATATTAAAGACACCTAATTACAAAATGATTCCCCTTATCAGAACCTTGAAACTGAACATTTATGATTTCACTTTAGGCCTTTAAACTCTTGCATAATAAAAGTTGAGTTTCACAACATAGACTGAAGCAAAATAGGATTGCAAAGAATAGAGCTAAATAAATGCCCTGAACCTAAATAAATGAAAGAGCGTTTAGAATTATAGGCATCTTCAACTATGCTCAGTTTGACACATCAGATGCAGCATTCAGGGAGAAAGAGGGGGGGGGGGGGGATTGCAGCTCTAAATTAGAAATTTATTAGTAATTAACATATATAACTAATAAATAAAAGTTTCATATCTCCACACTTAAATAAGTGGCATCATGCCCTCTAATAATCCAAATCCTCCAATAAGCATTCCACGTAAAACAAGATTCAATGCAGTCATTTTATACAATGCCATGGTTGGATCACCTAAGAGTAAGTCTGAAACCTCAATCTCAGGAACCAAATCCATTATGTGGAGCCATTAAACATTAAACCTATTGAGTATGAGCCTTTTATGAAAGCAGCAGTGCATTGAGAACCAAGCAACATTACCCCCCACCCCCCCAACAAAAAAAAAAGTTTCACAGGTAGGTAATAATCAAATCATGCACAAAACAATATTACTACCCTAGAAAATATTCTGCAGTGGGTTGGTTAATAAAGTCATGGATCTTGAGGACAGAAATATTCCCAGGAGTATTCATCTATTCCACCACACCACCATTTATGCAGGTAGGGTCAAAAGAACATAAACATCCTCTATGGCATCTGAACATCATGCGTATTATGGTTACTGTCAGTTTCCCTCACACACACTAAATATCAGCATATGCTACTATGCTAGCATCCACATTATAAACATTATCCCTCATGGATGTAAAGCACAATCCTGATCCCTGGAAACATTCCATAGACATCAAATGAATAAATTACCTCTGAAGTATTATGGTTACTGTCAATTTCTTCGTCAATGGAAAGCAAAGAGCATCCCCTCCACTTCACACCAACCAACCGTCTCTTGCAAACACAATGTGATAATTAAAAAAGGATAGAACAGATAGCTGATAGAAAATCCATACTGTTCTAATTTTCAAATCCAAAGTTAAAGGGAATTGTTTACAATGTGCCAAAGAGAATATGTTACATACACAAGTTTCAGCTGAAACTTTTTTTTTTAACTAGAAAAAAGGCATCCATGCCACACCTGGCAATGCAAGCTACGTTGACCAAAGCTGGAGAACAAAGTTAACCTGCAATGACTCCGGTTGACAGGAAGAGGCAAAAAATAGTTTCCACCCAAATCACTGAATAGTGCCTGCTAAAAAAACAGCACGATTGATCTTCTGACAAATCAGTGTTTGGAACTTCATTTCAATGCAGGTCTCTCACCTCAACCATATCACTAGTTAGTGTTGTACAAAGCAAAAGTATGAAGACCATGGCCACTTCAGAGATCCATTGCTCTTAGCCAAGCACACCACCAGTCCCTAAATGCCCTTGCTGCAACTCCTTTCTACGCTGCTCTTCTAAAGGATCGGGACTCTTCATTATTCTACGCGTACGCCTACTTACAACAAGAAAGAAACAGATTAATTATACATATAGCATGATTTTAAGAAATGCAATCAGACTTCAAACAAATAGGTTATGGGGCCATGTACCTGTCTTGAGCATGTTGAGCGGGAAAAGTTGGCATAAACTCTTTGGACTTGGGTAGAGGAACTTCACGAAACCATTCATGATTAAGAGCAGCTTCAGCTGTAATCCGCTGCAAGTATCACAACAGTACTTAAATGTCAAAACGCTGGTGATAACAAGTTTAGTCAAGAGATTTGAAAGTTAATTGGTAATTTACCTTCTCAGGGTCATAAGTTAAAAGTTTGTTTAACAAGTCAAATCCAGAATCGGAAAGAACTGGCGATCCAGTGAATGATGTAGCTGGGAATTTCTTCCGCAATAGGTTATACCTGAAAGGAACATGTCTATGATTAATACAAACATTCAAAACTGTTGAAAAGGGTCACCAAAGGAGGCCAGATAGCCAGACCAGAACCACCAAAAGCTGGAAGCCTGGGAAAACAGTGACAAAAATAAGAACACCATAATCACAGTAAATGGTAGAAAATAGATTTAGATTATTAATACTTACTGATGCTTAACAAAGTTGACCTTGACCCCAGGCAGCTTGGAAAACCCAGGCCAAATTGTCTCATTTGGTGTGCCAAGAATCCTAAAAATCTGACACCATTTAAAATGCATCAGCGATAGAGTCGTGACAACAGCCTAATAGATAAGGGTAGAAGTAATCAAGCAGAACCAAAAACCACCTAGGCTAATTTACCTTGTCAAGTTGATCAAATTCAGTCTTCCCATTGAACAATGGTTCCTTTGATAGTAATTCAGCCATGATGCAACCCAGTGACCACATGTCAATTGCTGTGGAATATAGTTTTGCTCCCAACAGAAGTTCAGGTGCCCTGCCAAACAAACAGAGGAATATTTACTACTACAACTTTATGCCAATGATGAAATAACAGATGGATGGATGGGGAGAGAAAGATTAAGAAAAATAATAACATATAAATGAAACAGAGACATTTAACACCAAAACACAACCCATACAGGTATGACCAGTTACGCCTGACATAAATTACATGCACTTGTTTTTTAGGGGTAAAAAACACCAACAGTGGTAACAAAACTTCTGCCTCAGAGCTTTCTCCCCATGAGTACGCCAAAATATTAATATATTAAATAATCGACAAATTAACCACAAAAGCAATAATTACACCATTAACAAGCTCCATCGGGAATGAATTAATTTAAGTTGAATTATCATTTTTTGGTAGGATACAATAATCATTTTGGTTCCTACAAACAAATACAGAGGACAATGAATACCAAGCACTGAAGAATGTATTACATGAAGGTAAAGAAATTATAATGTAACAATACAAAATATAATAAAATATAACAAGACCAAAATCATTTTCTATGCAAAAGGAAATGCTAGTGCAGCTCACCTGTACCAAAGGGTAACCACCAAATGAGTATATGGTTTCAATGGACTCCCATATTGTCGTGCCAACCCAAAATCACAAATCTTCAAGTCACCGCGATTATTCAAAAGCAGATTTGATGTCTTCAAATCCCGATGAAGCACCCAGTTATCATGAAGATACTTAACACCCTCCAAAAGCTGGAGCATTAGGCATTTCACTTCACTCTGACTAAACGGCTGCTTCATTGTTTCCATGAGCCCTTTGAGATCATGTTCCATGTACTCCATCACCATAAAAATGCTATCGAGGCTACTCCCCACCACCACCTCTTTAACATCTACAATTGATGGGTTATGAAGAGAAAGTAGAATGTTTATTTCTCTCAGAGATGTCATTGGAAAACCTTCTTTTTCCTTCTCCATTTTTACTTTCTTCAATGCCACAATTTCCCCCGTCTTCTTATCTCTAGCTCTATATACAACTCCATAGGTGCCTTCATCTATTCTGTTTAGTCTCTCAAACTCATCAACACTTCTACAACCCTGAAGCATGTTTAAGCTTCTTTGGGGAAGGGCTGAAGGAGAGGGTTCAGGTGTCCCTTGAGAATCATCATCATCCCCAGAATCTGTATCTGACTGGCTAACACTACTATAATTTTTATTACGTTCCTCATCAATCTCCATGTAGTCATCCTTTTCTAAATTATTACCAGTGTAATCATCCCCACTCAAAGACCTAGCACGAGCAACTAGTTCATCAGATTCAGATGATTTAGCTGCAGATCTTTCAGAGCCTTCTCTCCTGAGCTCCCCAAGCTCTGGACTCAACGACTTGTTGTGTACTCCAGCCTCCAGTGACTCCGCCAGAGGCAATTTCCTTCTCCTTCTAGGCATTTGCTCATCATCTACAATTTCACCTTCATCAACCGGAGAGTTATTCCCAGCTGCCCATCTTGAAGATGAAATGTTCCGGGTCGGAACATAATCATCATCTTCTATTTGCTCTGCTTCCAGATCATTGCCCCACCGCTGCTTTGGCGACCCAGGAGACAATTCTACTGGAGACTCGGACAAAGCACGCCCCCCTGATCCAGGTGCCAAAGGAGGTTCAAATGACGATGAAGATCGCTCCACACTCTCATCTTTAGTACTCTTAACAGGAGAAATTTGTACACCACCATCTGGAACAACATTAGGTGACTGACGGTATGCCTTAGGCAATGGCGGGGGAGGAGGAAGGGCTGCTGCCACTGTCGTGGATGCCCTACTTCTTGACAAATTATTGACCTCCTTCTCATCTCTATCCCAAATTATAGGCGAAAACTTCCTCTTCCTCTGCGGAGGTGGAGACTGACCCCCATTCTCCATCAGTTTCGAAACACTGGCATCCTTAACCTGCGATTCGGATTCAATAGCATCATCAGACTCACTTGACAACTCACCTGGTTCCCTATCAACAGTCCTAGCCGCAAGCCCACATCGCCTGGGCCCACCAATACCACCACCACCACCACCACCACCACTACTACTGCCCGAGTCACTCTTACTCGAAGCTGATCGATACCCACCATTCACCACTTTCCTCTCCTTAATATCCTTCTGCCTAACCCTACCCTTGTCTCTTATATCCCCCCAACCTCGACCCCTTTCATATTCACGACTACCATTACTATTCCTAACCCGATCATAATCTTCCTTGCCATTAGCAAAATCCCTCCTCGACAAATCAAAGTTGGACTCGCGGTCCCTGAACTCATTCTCGCGATAACCCCCATGCCTCCCAGCCGCCATATATTTTTTTTTCTTTTTTGTATATATATAAATCTCAAAATCTAACTCCAAACAATTTTTTTTAACTTTTTTTCAAAACAATAAACCCTAACCCCAATTCAATTTTCTATAAAAACTGTAACCCAAAATCAGAAAATCAAACACACAAAATTCCCCTGACCCTTTTTTCAAAAAAAAAAAAAAGCACAAAAAAGAAATTACAAAGGCGAAACCCTAAATCGAAACAAAGCGAGATCCAAAAAACAATAGGAGAAAAAAAAAACGATACAATTAAATCAGTGAAAGAAGAAGGAAATACTTGCAGACCTTGGATGTATTCGTGCTATTCAGCTCGAAATTCACTCGGATTACAGAAGTAGGGTTGAGAATCAAAACCCTAGAAATCGAGGAGCGAAACCCTAAAAATGTAAGGAAAAATCGTCAGTCTACCATGCGAGAAGACAAGGAGGGTTTTGTAGCCAGAGATTGAGATTTTCAGCTAAGCGATGAGAGAGAGAGAGGCGGCGAGTGGTGGTGGGTTGTTAGAGAGAGAAAGCCCTAAATCGAGAAAAAGCAAGGTAAGGGTAAAGGTAAACGGAGAGAGAAGAGTGTCTGAGTGAGGTTATGGGCTTTTGGGTTCTCGATGGGGTGGGTGGCTCTCGATTTTTATTTCTATTTTTTATTTTAATAATAATAATATATATATTCAAATATCTTTGATGGGGACTTGTTGGAGTTGTGGAGCGTGGCAATTGGGTATGGTTTTTGGGGGTTTGCCCCCAATATGATTGGGCTCTTTGGGTGTTTTCCAACTATCATTGGGCTTCCACTCACCACCGACCTTAACCCCTCTTCAATCATCATGCTACGTGGCTTTACCTAATTTACGATTACCCATTCCACTTTTTCTTTTTTGGAGGGAATACCCATTTGGCCCCTTCCCCTAATTCATTCATTGATGTCTTTTCTCTTTTTCCTTGTGCATCCATTACAATTTGCTTTTTCTTTATTAAAAATGGAACATTTTAGATTTAAAAAATCATGATTAAGGATCGTGGCGATGATCGACAACTACCGGCCATCAGTGGCGATGGATGTTAATGGAGGGTTGTGGCTGGGTGGGAGATAGTGGAGGGTGAAGGTTCGATTGATAAGTTTTGGGTGAGATATAAAAATAGTTTACAAAAAATGAAAAAGTAAACTAGTTTTCACCGTAAGTGAATTTATTTTACGGTTAACCATAAAATAATTTTTAGTTCACCAACATTTTCCATCGCCCTAAAAACCCATAAATGCAAAAAAAAAAATAAAAAAATAAAAAAAAAATCTAGAAATCAATTTTTGTTAAACCAAACATAGTTAATTAGAAAAAATTGCATTGGCCAACTCTTGACTAAGATTTTTTTATTATTACACTCGCCTTGACTTTGATTTAGTATAAGAAACTCACCTCCCTGGATGATTGAAAAAGGACACTAAAAATTCTGAAAAAATTAAATTAAAAAAAAAAACGTAATTTCTCATTTGAGGGATGTGGATAATAGTTTAAGTGGAGAGTAAAATACAAGATTCAATATTTTTTAAACCTATTTTCAATTATCTAGGAGTGATTAGTGTAAATAGTTTACATGGGTTGAGTGTAATACCAAAAAAACTTGGGGGAGCTCAATGCAATTTTGAATTTTCCCTTTTCTAATTACACTAACAAAACAAAAAGCTGCCCCCAAAATTTTGTAAAAATGACAATTCACCTTAAGTTTTATGATAAACACAATACATGCAATAAAATTTTAAATTTGTCCATGAGTTGGCTAATTTTTCAATGAATCACCTAAAACAGATCATTTAATGGCAAAATAGGGATTTCACTTACATGTCAAAATAGGGATTTCATTTTGACCTCCCATACTCGATAAGTCTATTTTAAACATAATTTTCATTTAAATAGAATACAATCCATAAATATATACGTCAAAAATTACAATAATTAAACATTTAACATCTTTAAAATGAACACATATGTATTTTAACAATTACCTTAGCAAATAAAAGGGAAAAAATTTTAATTTTCATCCCAACACATCTAGAGCTTACTTGTACCACAACAGTAGAAAAATTGAAAGGTCATAAGTTTTTATTGATTTACCGCACCACCAAGTTCCCCACACAGTTGCAGAACATTTTGCTCTCTCTCTCTCTCTCTCTCTCTCTCTCTCTCTCTCTCTACGTTGGCGTTTGACTTCTTCTTCTTTTTTCTTTTTAGTTATTTCCTTTTCTCATTGTTGCTGCAGTCTTGTGTTTACAATATAAAAAGTTAAAAGTTCTGTGTGACTAGACTAGACAAGAAAGAGTGAAATACAAGCTTGAAGCTTCCGTAAACCCCTTACCCCTATGCAGTGCTCCTGTGTTACTTTATTTTTCATTTGCTTTGTTTTGATTTTTTTACTTTACTTTTCATTTACTTTCTTTTTTATTTTCCTTATAATATATTATTAGTTATTATAATAATCAATATATTATATATTGTATGGCATTATAATTTATAAATGTACTTTATTAGTTTGATTAAAATATACAATATATATTACTATATTAACATGTATTAGTTGTTGTTTATAGCACATATTGAGTTATGAAGTATTGTACATTACTATTTTAGATTTCATACACACACACAAAAAAAAAAAAAAAAAAAATTATATATAGCCCTCTCAAAGGTAAATTCCTGGCTCCACCACTGGGTGTTCAACCCTTTCACTTTCTATTTGCATTTCAATCCAATAGTTGGTGGCAAGAGAAACAAGCCATGTTCCAAAACAACATCAACCTTTATTTGAAGGACATGCCTTGAATCTTTAATTAAATCATTGATATTGACAAGAAAATCGAAAAGAACACTTGTCTACTTTCCTCCTAATGTTATTAAATATCATTAATACCATGTCCATACAATGCACAAATAATAAGAAATATATACATACTGGACTTTTTTTTAATAATCTAATTAAAATTAAACAATAAAATAGATTGTAAAAGTAAAAGAGCAAAAATTATTTTCAATTACATGACAAAAACACAATGTGTAAGACTAAGTTTTTATCCAAAAGTCAAAATTTAACAAAATATTAAAATTATTTCAAATAAATAGCAAAATTTCTATTAAATTTGTTGAATTTTATAGTTAGCCTTAATAGTAACGGTTTACTATTTTAAAGTTATCAAGAACTTTAGATTTATATTAAACTATGTTAATGATTTTAATGTACCTATTGTAATGCCACATGACAAAAGCAAGTTATACGGTGTATAATGTATAACATTTACATTGAACCACTGTAGGGGCCTTTTTTGTGTGTTGTGCGTTGGGCTGGGCTGCCTCCTGCGGTGATGGGCCCGAGTATTCTGAGTAGGAGAGTTGAGACCGGCCCAACTGTAACTCACCTTGGGCCGGCTTGTGCGCAAACTAGGCTTCATCTGCTAGGAGTGTACTTACGGCAGGCAGAGCTGTTTCAAATGATTTACGGCAAGCAGATACAACAATAGCAAAAGAACAAAAATATAGTGACCTTTTCTTAATGAAAAATGACCAAGTAATTCCTATTTATGACAATCACAGTAATAACAATAGCTTTTGCAAAAGAAGTGAAGGATTAAGTGACAATATGAATTAATCGAAGAAATAATATTAAGTCAAGTTTGGGTTCGTAGAGGCAAAGACCAAAGAGGAAGAACGCCTCCTCTCAATGAAACTAATCTTTCAGGAAAAAAAGATCCTGCCGTGGGGATTAATGACTTTGAGGGAACCAGACCTAAATGATTAATGCCCAAATGAATCTCTATTGTTTACTTGCCTCCAAGAGAGTGGGATTTCAAGGGGAAGAGAAGGGAACCAACCTACTGGTGCATACCCCTTATATTATCTTTCTTTTGATTTCTGTTTTCTCTCTTATCTTTTCTTCTTTCCCTTCTTTTTCTTTTGTTTTCTTTTCACTTCCTAATACCCCTGTTTTTCGATCCTCTGTACAGGGCACGGCAAGGGTCTTTTTATAGGGCCTGCCGTGACCAGATTTTACCTCTTTGCCCTTTAACTGCCTTTGTCTGGTCTGGGCGTACTTGCCGACCACCAAAGAGTTCGTCTGTGTACCACTTGCCCTCGCCAGACAAAGGCAGGTTTGTGTCGTTTTGTTAGTTTGCCGTGGCATCCTTTCCTGCCACGGCGTAAATGCTTTCTCTCTCTTTCCCTCATGGCATGCACCCAACGGTTCCCCCCTCAACCTTGCCTCTTTTGGGCGATTTGTCATCCCAGCAGGACGTACCTCCCAAAAGGGCTTGGGCAGGAACCGTAGAATAGGTCTTTTCCCCTTTCCCTACCACCAAACCATACCCCCCTTACCTCTTACCTCTGACCCATGACCCCACCACGTCCCATATTGGCTGGGTACAGGTTGGTGGTGTCTGGGCCTTGCGCGTGCTTCCCTGTCATGTATGCCCAAAATCTGTCTGCTGCTCATGCGTTTGCCGCGATCTGGAGCTTTGTTTGCACAGTTTGCCGCGCTTCTTCATTCTTTTATGTAGGCCGTTTTATAATTCATTGTTCCCTTTAGGGGCTAGGCTTCATTTGATACTGGTTTTACATTTCTCTTAGCCCATTTCTTGATTACCATAATTTCTTGCCATACTATTCTATCATTCCTACTATAATGACTTGGTCCTGCTTGTCCTTTATTAGACTTGCCATTTACTCTCTTCCCCAAATGGCTTTGCATGGCCGTGGGCTTTCTTACTTAGGGGCTCCTATGTCCCCTTGGGCATCCTCGGCCCATTTACTTGTTTTGGGCATCCTCGGCCCATTTACTTGTTTTGGGCTTCCTCGGCCATTTTCCTAACTTTGTGTTCCCATGGCCTTTTACTTACTTCATTGGGCTTCCCCGGCCCAATTACTTCATACTCATCCTTGGGGTTTGTGGACCTGCCAACAATCCCCTACTCTCTTTGCTTACATTACTTTGAGTCTGCCGCTGCTCATTCTTACTTTTTCACATCATACACTGCCCATGGGTTTGTTATTTTCTCTTTCCGGGCCTTTCGAGCCCACTTGCTTCCTCAAGGCCCATCTATTTATTTTATGGACTTGTGACCCATTATTCCTACCGCTTGGGCTTAATGGTTTTATTCTATGCTTGCCACTTCTATTTGCTGCCTGTGTTGCTGAGTTGGGCCTCCCTCTTGTTTTACAAAAATGACCCTCAACAACCACTTTAACACAACCACATTATATGGACACACTTTTTATAATTAATCTTCTTTTTAAATTGCTAGGAATGTATGGTAATAAACTTTTAATCAAAATAATAATTTTAAACTTTTCAAAACTTTGACCATAAATTTCCACTTAGTCCATAATATTAATAATTTGAATATAATTATGGCAATTTACATGATAAAAGCATGCGTTGTATGACATACAACACTTTTGTTAAACTATTTGGCACAGCCACAACATGTGAAACTCAACTTTTATGATAAACTCTCCAGTTTTTCAGAAACATTTGTTGACAGGAACATTTGGCAATTTTTATATATAATTTTGATGTAAATTATAGAAATATAAATTTCATTAAATGTAAATTATGTTAATAATTCTAATGTGCTTAGTATGCCACATCACACAGGTACGTGATACAACATGTTACACTTAGATTAAATCACTTGGCTCAATAATGATATAACACAACTTTCATTATATAGTATATATGATTTATTACAAATTGTAGATCATGTGTAACATGAAATATATTTATTAAAAACAATAAAATAAAAAATAGTGATTTTATTTATCAAACAATGCACTCCAAATTATAGACAATCATTTATTTATAAACCACTAAAAACTTGTTAATGTTATGGCATTAAAAAAAATCACTCTTACGCACTTTTATCTACTAGGATGTACTCAAGGGTGTTTTCTTACAAATTCTATAATTTATAGACAAATAATTAAGTTTAAAGTAGCTGATTACATCATTTTTTTTTATAGGATTAAGTCATCCCATCAAATAATAATTAATTTCATTAAAAGTATTTTCACCTTTATTGCTCTTTCTCTGTATCAGATATGTGTAGATATGAGTTAAAGTTAAACATTGTATAATTCTTATATTAAATATTACATATTGTATAATTCTTATATTAAATATTACACCTCCTAATTGCTTTTAGTTGAGCCTATCCTAGTAAACATATAGTTAGTTTTCATTTTCTCATCACACTCTTCATGTTTAATTTTCAAAATATTTAATATTTTTTTTTGAAAATATATTATAGAAAAAAAAATTTGTGAATTTTATAGTAGATAACATGAAAATTGATATGTATGTTAACCACAAAAATAAAGTATAATCTAATAGTAGTATTTTATTACATTAGTCAATTAAAAATTTATTAACTTATTTTATGCAATATAACATTACTTATGTAAATTAAAAAGTACAGTAATTTTCAATACCAAATTCATAACATAAAAATAAATATCATATAATATATACATGTGGGGCCCGTGGGCCTGGTAACCTCAACCCATTTTGGCCCAAGGCCCGTGCCGATGAATGATGATCGTCCGAGGATGGTGTATGCAGACCTATGCTTTTTTGGATCCACGCCGAGGACATCCCTGTCCTCGGTGTATCGAGGCTAATTCCAGGTGGGGGAACAGGCCCAGAACAGGTTGTCACCTCCACACTAAATGCACTTATCTAATCCCCTGGCCGCATTAATGGGGATGTAACCCCTGGACAAGGCAACATTGGTCATTGTGAACCATTCGAGTACTGATAAGGCCTCTGATGGGACGGACGGTCAGAGGGAAAGCGTGTGAATGATTAACAGGTGGAGGAGAGAGATGGAAGGGAGAGGACTATATAAGAGAGACCAACAGAACAGTCAAGAAAGGGGGAGGGGGGGGGGGGGGAGAAAAAGAAAGGGCTCTTCGGATCATAGCCGAGGAGCCGCCCTTAGGAGCAAGTTGAAGGTCTCGCCTTCCAATAATGAAAAAGTTCTGGGTTTACCGTTGTTTGTCTGTTAGGGCCTAATTCTTCGCCCCACTCTCTAAAAATGTATTGTTTGGGTTCAATCCAAATTGAGTCCCTACAATACACAAGGCACTAAATTTTTTTACGTTAAAATATTTGTAATAAGAAGAAAAAAAAAACCAAGGGTTTTATTAATATATGCTCTTATAGTATATATTAATAAAATAAACAAGGATTTGGATCAAGTGATTCCTTACTCCCAGGTCTTATTGACGATGTCGCGTTGAATTGCCTTGCTCGGGTGAATAGATAGTAGAGAGTGGAGGGTAAAGGTTTGGTTGATAAGTTTTGGATGAGATATAAAAATGGTTTACAAAAACTGATGGCATAAACTAGTTTTCACCATAAGTGCCTTTATTTTACGGTTAACCATAAAATAATTTTCAATAGACCAACATTTTCCATCGCCCTAAATACCTATAAATGCAAAAAATATTTTCTGGAAATCAATTTCTGTTAAACCAAACATAATTAATTAGAAAAAATTGCATTCGCCTAATCTATCTAAGATTTTTTTTTTTTATATATATTATTATTACATTTGCCTTGGCTCTGAAGAAACTCACCTCCCTAGATGATTGAAAAAAGACACTAAAAATCATGAAAACATTAAAATTAAAATTAAAAAAATTTGTAATTTTTCATTTGAGGGATGTGTATAGTAGTTTAAGTGAAGAGTAAAATACAAGATTCAATATTTTTTTTAACCTATTTTCAATTATCCAAGAGTGATTAGTGTAAATAGCTTACATGGATTAAGTGTAATAACGAAAAAACTAAGGGGAGCTCAATGCAATTTTGAATTTTCCCTTTTCTAATTACACTAACAAAACAAAAGCTGCCCCCAAAAATTTTGTAAAAATGACAAATTCACCTTATGTTTTATGATAAACACAATACATGCAATAAAATTTTAAAATTTTCCTTGAGTTAGCTGATATTTTAGTGAATCACCTAAAACAAATCATTCAATGGCAAAATAGGGATTTCACTTACATGTCAACGTCACATTAGAAATAATATCACTTATTGATAAGAATAGAGATCAAGTCAATGAAAAGATATAGTATATTTCTTATTTATCATAAGGGAACCATTGCCATTCCTGCGCAGATTTGGAGGTCATTGTCTTTTTCTTGTAATATATATATATATATATATATAGAGGTGAAGCTAATAGAAACTCAAACTAAAATTTCAAATTAGAATTCTAATTTTGCGTCATGTGTCCTAAATTATTTATTTTTAAAAAGTTTTATTCCTTAATTTTAGAATCAAATATGGGACCACATTATAAATAATAGGTGAAACTAATAGAAACTCAAATTAAAATTTTAAATTAGAATTCCAATTTTGCGTCATGTGTCCTAAATTATTTATTCTTAAAAAGTTTTATTCCTTAATTTTAGAATTAAATATGAGACCACATCATAAATATTCATCAAAATGAGTTATTAAATAAACAAACTAAAGAGTCTAGAATAAATGAATCGTAAAAAAAAAAAAAAAAAAAAAAAAAGTGCTTCACAATAATTTTTTTTTAAAACATGGACAATTTACATTTTATAATTAATAATATCCTTACAAAAAAAAAAAGAGTTAATAAAATATAAAAATGACTATCAATAGTATTTAAATTTTATATATATATATATATATATATAAATTATATCATGCATCTTATTATATATCTTTAAGTGTATCCATGCATATGCATGGGGTTACAAGCTAGTTAGCATGTAACTTATGCAAATGCATGGATGCATTTAAAATTAAACATAATTTTTATTATAAAAATATATATAATTAGTCAAATTATATAATAAAAAAATAGAGTATGTAACATGTGCATATGTATTGATATATTTAAAATTAAACACAATTTCTATCATAAAAATATAAATAATTAGTCTTTTTTTTTAAGTAAACATAATTAGTCATATATTAAAATTCTTACCCAAATTTAAAACTACTTATGATCTTTTTTTTTAATAAGATAGAATGTGTGGTGATCATTTAAAATTAAACATAATTTTATTATAAAAATATATATAATTAGTAAAATTATTAAAAAAAAATAGCATGTAACATGTGCATATGTATTGATACATTTAAAATTAAACACAATTCCTATCATAAAAATATAAATAATTAGTCAAATTTTTTTTAAGTGAATGTAATTAATCATATATTAAAATTCTTACCCAAATTTAATACTACTTATGATCATTTTTTTTCTAATTTTTAATAAAATAGAATGTGTAGTGATCATTTAAAATTAAACATAATCTTTATTATAAAAATATATATAATTAGTCATATTATTAAAAAAATAGTATGTAACACGTGTATATGTATTGATACATTTAAAATTAAACACAATTTCTATCATACAAATATAAATAATTATTCAATTTTTTTTAAGTAAATGTAATTAGTCATATATTAAAATTCTTACTCAAATTGAATACTACTTATGATCATTCTTTTTTCTAATTTTTAATAAGATAGAATGTGTGGTGATCTTTGTTGTGTGATGAGTTGTATTGAGTAAATGTGATTAGGTTATATATATATATATATATATATATATATATATATATAATTCATTAATATTAGATTCTTAGTATTTTGCACTCACTAACTCACTTGGCACAAAGATTAAAAAACTTAAGTGGATAATTATGGCGTGGTCTCTACATAAATTTAAACACATGGCTCAAAATTGGATTTTTTTTTTTTTTTGAGAAACAAAACATTTGGACCATTTCTAATTAGATACATTGAACAAAATTGGATTCTAATTTCAAATACTAATTGAATTTTCTCTGAGCTTTACCTATTAATATAGACTAATATGTAACTCATGCTTACGCATGAGAATGAAGAATCGTAGTAGTGCTATTGATATTAGCTTAGGTTATTAAACATATTGGACATAGTTTGACCAATTCATTTGGAGGTACTAAAATAGTTTTTGTTGCAATTTTCATGATATTGGTTACACTAAGTTTCTCATTACATTGCTATTACATATATAATTTTGAAAATCACTATCGGATCTACATATACAATATCAATTCACAATTATTATCTTAGAAAGTCTACTAAATACAATACAAAATAAAATAATAAATTAGTTAAATAATATCTCTTAAATTAAATGGAGATATGTGTATGGGATCGTTCAGCTCAATTACAATTTATTATGTTCCATATCTTCGTATACAAATATCTAAATAGAAATTGTATAAAAAATATATTCATTAGTTCAGAGCTAGAAAAAATAATAACAAAATTCTAAACAATTTAATTTGTATGGAAAGCTAACAAAAGCAAAATCCAATTTTGATTCTAATTGAATTTTCTATAAACTATTGTTTAATATTTATACATACAACTTACTTAGTAATGGACCGTACATAGTCATGGTATATTACATATATGACTTATAAATTTGAATTGTTTTTAATTATATGATTAGGTATTTTATGGTTTATTTATATTGGACTCCTCGTTTTTTATACTAAATTAACTCATTTGGCACAAAAATTAAAAAAAAGTTAAATTAGATGGGACACGTGGCGCAAGATTAAACTCTAATTTTTTTTTTTTTAGAATGAACTTATGTAATTTTATTAACGTAAATGACCTACATCCAAATGTAAAAATGAAACAATATGAGATGGAACATCCTCCATCCATACTAGAAAATCTGGTATGCGTATAGCATGTTTCGTTAGATTATGTGCTACACTATTGCCATTTCTCTTGACGTGAGAATACAATAATATTCTAAACTTAGTTCCATACACTTTCACATCCTCTACCAGCAGACCCCACAGAGATAGATTCTGCTCTTGTAACTTCAACGCCTAAATCAAGCCCAAAGCATCACCTTCAAGCACAACGTTTTCGAATCCCAGCTCGTGTGCAAATGTCAAAGCCTTCAGTGCAGCCAAGGCTTCTATCTCTTCTGCCTTATATGCTTGACCAATTTTTTATGCACAAGAGGCCAAAACAGCACCATTGGAGTCCCTTATCACAACTCCTACACCTGACAACCTTGAGTCACCGAAAATTGCTCCATCAAAGTTTACTTTCACAAATCCTGCTTGCGGAGCTCTCCATCTATTTCCCCCACTGCTGTTACTCCCCACCTGCACCTTTGAACCTTGTATATTAGCTCGGTATTGCTCCAACTTTGCCGGTGTCTGTGCAGCAACTTGGTGAAGCGGACTGGCTTGCAAGTTCAAACGCACTTTATTCCTTTGATTCCAAACATTCCTGGCCGTGTATGCTAACAACTCCAAGGACTTACCTTCCTCTACCATCCATAGCAGCAACTCCTTAACACTTGTGAAGCCAATTTCACACCTAAATCCCCATGTTCCCTGATCAGCCCACACCACATCCAATTCCGGACATGACCATAATGCATGTATTGTTTCCTCTACTGCCCACTTACATCTCTCACACATTGGATCCTCTACGATTTTTCTTCGCATCAATGCTTTTTTAGTTGGCAGAGCATTGCGGCAGGCTCTCCAAAGAAATTTTTTAATCTTTGGTGGAACTTACATCTGCCATAAAGATTAAACTCTAATTGAAATCAAATTTTTATACTGAATTAACTCACTTGACACAAAAATTTAAAACTTAGATTAGATGGGATATGTGACACAAAATTAGACTTTAATTGAATTCCAATTGGATTTTCTCTCAACTTTACCTATTAATATATATAGAGATTATATATCCAACTAATAGAATGAGATATGTATATATATATATATATATATATATAGATTGAAGGTTTGTATAACTTCTCACCTCTAACCTTCCTAAATATGGTATGACCAAAAAAATAAGCTATCAGAATCTGAAAGTTAACGGCAACAACATATTTTGTGTGGATTTAAACTTTCATGGTCATGGCAGTGTTCAACACTTTCACTTTCCCTTTGCATTCCAATCCAATAGTTGGTGCCAAGAGAAACAAGCCATGTTCCATAACAACATCAACCTTTATTTAAAGGACATGCCTTGAATCTTTAATTAAATCATTGATATTGACAAGAAAATTGAAAAGAACACTTGTCTACTTTCCTCCTGATGTTATTAAATATCATTAGTATCATGTCCCTAATAAGCGCAAATAATAAGAAATATATACATATTGGAATTTTTTTTAATAATCTAATTAAAATTGAACGATAAAATAGATTGTAAAAGTAAAAGAGAAAAAATTATTTTCAATTACATTGACAAAAACACAATGTGTAAGACTAAGTTTTTATCCAAAAGTCAAAATTTAACAAAATATTAAAATAATTTCAAATAAATAGCAAAATTTCTATTAAATTTATTGAATTTTATAATAAGCCTTAATAGTAATGGTTTACTATTTTTTTTTTTTTTTTTTTGAAAGCAAAATCAAACTTCATTCATTCATAAATAGATAGAGAATCCAAATACAAAACCTCCAAGGTAGGAGGAGGTGACTCTTCTAACCAAACTACATCATCTATGTGCTTAGCATGGCGAGCCAAGGAATGAGCAACATTATTTGCACTTCGTCGAGTATATTTTATTTCCACATGCCTAAGACTCCCTACAATGCATCGAATGTCATCATATATATGGCCCAATCGCGATAAGTTGGCCCATGGTGATGCAATGGACTTCATAACACTGATGTTATCTCCTTCAATCACCAGCTCAGAAAAGCTAGCGTCCACCGCAAATTCCAGAGCTTTTCTACACGCCAACACCTCCGCCTCTTCGCTATCTGTCACCTTAGGGCCTTTTGACGATATCGCTACCATAACCTCTCCTTTGTTATTCTGAACCACTACTCCAACTCCAAATGTTGTCCTATCTGCAAATATTGCTACGTCAAAATTGAGTTTATAGATAGCCCGGTCGGGTTGCTGACACGCCTGTGGTTGTCCAACTGACACCAATACCTCCAACTGGGTTTATGATCCTCAATACTCCTCATTATATTCTTTAGCTCATGCATTAAGTCAAATAGGTTCTTGCAGATTGCTCCCATGTACAACCAAGTTGCGTTAGTTCCAAATCAATCAACATTGGACCAAAAAAAGTTCATTCTCTTCTACATAAAGCTTAAGCATCATAGCTGCGAACAACTGCAGAACATCCTGAGCCGCTCCGCATTTCCACGGGGCATGAATTGCTGACATTGGACACCGTTGACAGATACTGCAAGTGCCATCTTCAATAATTCACCATCGAGCTAGATTGTCATGTGTTAGTAGTATATTCTAACATGCTCGCCACCCAAACACCTTTATTTTGTTTGGCACATGAAGTTTCCAAATCTTTGCCCAGACCTAATTACTTGATACCGGCACAGAACTTTCTCCCCCACAACCCACCTCTTTCAGCAACATCCTAGTCGTATGGTAGCCCGATCTGACCGAATATATCCCATTCTTATTATACATCCACACCAGCACATTTGGTACGTACCTTCTACTTAAGGGAATCCGTAGAATAGCCTCTGCATCAAACCTTTGGAAAGCTGAGCAAATCAAATCCCTATCCCACTGAAAAGTTGTCCAGTCAATTAAGTCTAAGACCCGCCACTCCCACTCCTCATCATTTGGTGAAATAAGTACCTTGTTTGTTGGATGACATGGAATCCACTTGTCTGATAAAACCCAAATTGAAGTGCCATTGCCCACCCTCTAGCAACATCCCTTCCTTAAGATTAGCTGGGCTGCAAGTAAACTTTTCCACACATATGAGCTGTTTGGACTATCAAAAGCTTCCAAGAAGCTACACCAAGGGAAATATTTTGCCTTAAAATGTTTACAAAGAAAAGACTTTTGATCAAGCAATAACCTCCACCCTTGTTTTGCCAACATTGCCAGATTGAAACTCCGAATGTCCCTAAATCCCATTCACCCATCTTTCTTTGGTTGCACCAATGAATCCCAACTCTTCCAATGAATCTTCTTCTCATCTCCACACTAACCCCACCAAAATCTTGCACACATTGCATTAAGCTCATCACAAAGTTTCACTGGTAACTGAAAAACTCCCATCGTGTATGTGGGAATTGACTGGGCCACCGCTTTTATTAACACCTCCTTGCTTGCTCTAGAAAGCAATCTCCCTTTCCATCCCTGTATCTTATTCCAAACCCTTTCTTTTAGAAAAGAAAAAGTTTGGTATTTTGACTTGCCAATCAAAGTAGGCAACCCCAGATATGAGTCAAACTTTTCCACTTCCTTCACCCCCAATGCATTTCCAATACAGTCTCTTTGTGCACACGTAGTATTGCTGCGGAAGAAAACTAATGACTTGTCCAAATTGATGCATTGCCCTGATGCCGTTGCATACAATTGTAGAGCGTCAGTAATCACCTGCATTTCTTCTTGATTAGCTTGACAAAACAAAAGGGAATCATCAGCAAATATTAAATTTGATATTCTAGGTGCTGTCCAACAAATAGAGACTCCATAAAGTCTTCCATCCTCCTCTGCCTTCACTAGAAGTGATGTGGAACCCTCTGCACATAAGAGAAACAAGCAAGGAGATAGAGGGTCTCCTTGACGGAGCCCTCTAGATGGCAAAATATTACCATATGCCTTACCATTGATGCGAACCGAGAATGAGGGAGTGGTTACACAACTCATGACACGATCAATCCACACACCCGGTAAACCCAACTTGATCATCATGCCCTTGATGAAGGGTCACTCAACCCTATCATAGGCCTTACTAATATCAAGCTTCAAGGCTAGAGCTCATTTTTTGCCTTTTTTCCTACAATGCATGGCATGCAAAGTTTCATAAGCCACAAGAACATTATCAGTAATAAGGTGGCTTGGGACAAAGCACTTTGGGTGGGTGAGATCAACTGAGGCAAAATTAGCTTCATTCTATTAGCCAACACTTTTGATATTATTTTATAAATGACATTACACAAGCTAATTGGTCTATAGTCTGACATTTTCTCCGAAAATTTAACTTTAGGGATGAGAACAATATGAGTATAATTAATATCAGGTACCATATTACCAGAGTTCAAAAAATCCAACACAGCATTAATCACATCATTACCGACAATATGCCAAAATTTTTTGTAAAAGAGAGCATTCATACCATCAGGTCTAGGAGCCTAGGTTGGTCCCATTTGGAACAACGCTGCCTTAATTTCTTCAACACTAAATTCATTACTCAAAACTTCCTGCATATCTGAATTCATTTTGTGAGGGACTGCATTGAGACATTCTTCCAACCGGTCACATGTACCTGCCTTGAATATATCCTCAAAATAATTTGTTGCTACATCCACTACATCTTCTTTTTGATCAACCCACACACCTTGTTGGTCTTTTATGCCCTGAATAAAATTCCTTCATCGTCGTTGTGAAGCTTTCGAATGAAAGAATTTTGTATTCTTATCTCCATATTTCAACCAAGGCAGTTGAGAGCGTTGAGCCCAGTATATCTCTTGTTTAAGAAGAAGATCATCAAGTTGCTTGCTTGTTGCCAGAAACGCAACTCTGTTTGCCTCCGTAGGCTCGTCGGAATTCAATGCTTCTAAGAGTTTCCGCAATCTTTTAATCTCGGCAACCTAAGAATGTGTTTTGCTAGAGCCCCTTGCTTGCAAAATCTGCCCCACAAATCTCAATTCGGTCTCTGGTATTAGCGAAAGGTGAACTTTCGTCCCTGGTTTTGGTCCATGCCTCTCCAATAATTGCTTCACATTCATCCCACAATAACTATGCTTCTTCAAACTTAAAGCCCCGTGCCACTCTCCCTTTAAAATGCCTATTTGGTTCAGACTGCAACAAAAGTGGTAAATGGTCTAATGCATGGGAAAACAAATGATTCATAAAACTTATCGAGAACTTTTCTTTCCATTCCCTGTTAGCTACAATTCAATCCAATCTCTCTCTGGTGTTTGCTGTCCTTGGTCACTTGTTATTCCAGATGAACTTGTAGCCATGAAACCCCAAGTCGGCTAGGTTGCAATCACCCAGAGTTGCCCGAAAATTCTCCATCTGTTTAACCTGTGGTGGGTGCTTGCTCAGCTTCTCTGATGAGTGTAGAAACGCATTAAAGTCCCTAATACAGCATCACGGTCCATCCACAAAAGAAGACAGATGTTTCAAGAGAGCCTATGATTTATGTTTTTGACATGCTTTCGGCCAACCATAGAAACTCGTTAAGAACCATTCAAACCCATCATCCTCTACCACCTTTGCCAAAATATGATTCTCTGTGTAGTTTATTACCTCTAATTACACCTCAGCTTTCCAAATTAATGCTAAACCCCCTCCAAAATCAAGCTTTTTAACAATAAGCTTGTTTGGAAAAGGAAGTTCACTACAATGTTTCTGAAAACCATCTCTATCGAGTGTTGTTTCCATGAGGAAACATACAGTGGGAGCTTGATCCCTCACCAAGTCGTGAAAGCTTTGAACTGTCCAAGGGTTCCTAAGCCCTTGGCAATTCCAACTTAACAACCTCATTGTGCTCTGCTAGGGTGCTTAAACACCCCTGTCGCTTCATCTGAATAGGAATCATCACCATGTTTACCACATTTCCCTGCGTAGCCCTCTTCCTCCTTTTTTGTATCGTGTAGTAACCCCTGTGAAACTCTCTTGCCTAGAATGGACTTAGCTCCTTCTTTAATAAAATCCACGGGCCTATAGTCCATGTGAGTGAGCCTAGTCCATGTACGTTTTTTCTCTAAAACTTAAAGCCCGTTATCTCCAGTTTTATTTTGCACGTGATTCAGATCATCTGGTAAACTCGTGTCAACCTTATTTGAATTTGAAATCTCATTAACCGAAGTGAGCCAGCCCACCCCTTCCATCTTTGTTACCTCATCCCTAGAAGATCCAGAATTAACATTCACCTTTTTTGGAGTAATCCCTGAAATTTCATAGTTGCCTTCCATACGTTTCTCACTTCGAACCCTAGGGTTTACATTAGCCTGATTGCCGTCAACCGCCGTCTCAACTCGATCGCTTGCTTGGTTTGGTCATTCATCCGCTTCTCCTTCCTCGTGTGAACTGTCTTTTTTGGCCGAGTCCTTCTGAGGAGGAGAGTGTGCACGACTCCCATTAGCTTTCAGCCAATCACCGTATTGGCAAGCATCATTAATGCCATTCTTGGTTACTGGAAAGTATCGAACACAGTGTTTGAGATCATGTCCAAGTAACCCACAGGAATGGCAAAAAATTGACAGCCTTTCGTACTTAAACTTGACCCCATGTGCTCTGTCCATCTGATCCAGCCAAGAAAACTCCTGTACGAATAGGCTTAGCAATCGGAATAGCCACCTTAACTCGCATAAAGAATTTCAGATCCTCTTGTTTCTGTCTTCTCTCAACCTCTTCCACCACCCCTAAACGATTACTCACCTCTGCTGCAACTTTTGGGAAGGCCATGTCAAAAGGTGCCCCCCATATTTGTATCCACAAAGAAACTGAATCAAACTTGACATTACTCGTAGACATACCCGACTTCCACTTGATCAACATCAGAACCTGATTATCAAAAGTCCATGGTTCGCCTCTAAGAATCCAATCCATATCAAATTCATATTGAATCTTGAATTGGAAAAGGTTCAACCCAACTTCCACTATTTGGACTCGGTTCTCCAACCCCCACACTCTCTTCAGTGTATTTTGTGCAGCTCGTTTGTTGAAAGCAGGGCCGGCCCAAACATTTCAGAGGCCTAAGGCGAAATCTTCAAATGAAACCTTTATGTTATCACTTAAATAATATATAACTAGTATTATATATATATATATATATATATCTATATTTTTTTTTGAAAAATCCATTCTTTTCACTTTTTAATATGATTTTTTTTTGAGAAATTGCTAAAGTTATAACAAATTTTACTACAAACTGATATTGTAATGGATGTGATCAGTGACATGAGGTTTACAAAAATGTTAGAGATATTATAAAATTTACAACATGAGAATTATAAAGATATATCACCAATCACAAAAATTCATTCAAAAATGTATTCAATAGTTTGTTGAAATCCACATATCATATTCATTGTCACATCAAATTATATAAGTTATGTAGACCACTATGCACCCTTGGCGCAATGGTCACTCCACAAGTATAAGTTCTTGTCAGGCGTGGAGGGTAAAGGTCGGGATTCAAGTCTCTAGGAGAGAGACTCATACACATATACACTTAGATTAAGTTAGAGTATAATTTTTACCTTGTATAAAAATAAATAAATAAATAAAAGTAATGTAGTAAAATTTATAATATTTTTAACATTTTCCTATTTGAATTATTTGTGATTAGTAATACGTCTATTTATAAGACATATTTATTTAAATTTGTCTTATCTCTATCTCTAGCATTACTTCTCTATTCTAACATTACTTAATTCTTGGGCCTTCTTAATAGTGGAAAAAAAAAAACACTAAAATTTTTTAATATCTCCCAAAAATATTTATAAAAAAAAAAAAAAAAAATTGCCCCCAAATTTGGGGCCTTTTTCTAGTAGTGGGGCCCTAGGCAATGACCTAATTGGCCAATGCCTAGGGCCAGCGCTAGTTGAAAGGTTTATACGTAAGAAATTTTCCAATCAAGCTCTGAGAACAACTTTCAATCTCTTCCTTCCTTCTTTCCTTCCTTCCTTCCTTCATCTGAAATAGATATGACTTCTTCCTCGTCGGTGGTCAGTTTCATGTTTTCCAGGATGTTGGTCACGTCGTTAGCCATAATTCAAGGACACAGAACCAAATAAAATAAAAGTCAGACCCCTAGTTGAACTAAGGGAGGGAAAACCTCGTATAGTAACGAGAGAGAGAACTCCTACTAGCGATGAGAGAAAAAAGTTTAACGTAATGGTTTACTATTTTAAAGTTGTCAAAACTTTAGATGTAAATTAAACTATGTTAATAATTTTATTGCACATATTGTAATGCCACATGACAAAAGCATGTTATACGATGTAGATATAGTATAACATTTACATTGAACCACTTAACACAACCACATTGTATGGACACTTTTTATAATGAATCTTCTTTTTAAATTGCTAGGAATGTATGGTAATAAACTTTTAATCAAAATAATAATTTTAAACTTTTCAAACTTTGACCATAAATTTCCACTTAGTCCATGATATTAATATTTTGAATATAATTATGGCACTTTACATGACATGCAACACTTTTGTTAAACCATTTGGCACAGCCACAACATGTGAAACTCAACTTTTATGATAAACTCTCCTTCAATTTTGTAAGAAACATTTGTTGACAGGAACATTTGGCAATTTTTATTGAATAATTCTAGAGATACAAATTATTTTACAAAAAATTTTACAAACTGTTAACGTAGTGAATGATTATAGGCAAATAAAAAAGTGATATTAATGGTGGGGTTTAGATGAAAACCAATAAGAAATTGGTCACATCAACATTTTGTAAAAATGTTGTAAAATGGTTTGTGCTTATAGCAGTACTCATTTTTATTTATTATTGTGGGGTCAGAGAATTTGGTAACCCCGACCCACTTTATACCAAGCTCAAGGCCCATGCCGAGGAGGAGGAAACGCCCGAGGACGAAGTGTGAAAGTCCAAATTACCCAGGAACCTTGCCGAGGACAACCTTGTCCTCGGCCAACCAAGACCATGGGAGGAGGAAGTAACGGGCCACCAAAGGCAGCCGTCCAGGGCATCTAAGGAGAAAGAATAAGTACAACATGTTAGCCATGGAAGCATAGCCGAGGAGCAAGACCAGGATGAACTGTCACTTCCACATTAAATGCGCACGACTAATGTTCCGACAGCATTAATGGAGAAATAACCCCTGAGCAGTGCTGCCTCGGTTGCAGCAACTCACAGGGGGTTTGGTAAGGTGGCTGATGGGACGGGGTGTCAGAGAGAGGCATGGATGATCAACAAGTGGAGGAAAGAGATCGTTGGAGGAGGACTATATAATGGGAATAAACAGATCAAAAAGGAGGGCAACCATTCTCATGGGATAAATACTACCACCAAGCTTCTCGGACTAAGCTGAGGACAGACTTTCTAAGATAATTTCGGTTCATCTACGTTCGATGGTGGCGAATACCACATTGGGCGTTGTCCGCGTGCTAGGGCCTAGTTCTTGAACCCGCTCTCTACAAATTCATTGTATTGGGCTAGCTAGGCTTGAGTTCACTCACTCAACAGTAGAAGTGCTCAAACCCAGTCCCTACAATTGGCGCCGTCTGTGGGAAGAACTAGTGCGTTAGCAAGCGCAATGGTCAATTATTCCTACGTTGCTAGCTTGCACAAAGTTAGGCAAATTTTTCGTCGCCGCCGCTGACACCGATTCCGAGTCCCGTTAAAAAAAAAAAAAAAAAAACAACGCACCCACCCAAGAAACAGTTATTGTAGAAAAATGAAAGATTCAGAGAATGAAGCAAGTAAACAGTACAACCTTTTTATTAAATGAAGGAAAAGTACATCGTACGCCCGAAGGCTTAGACAAACTTGTTCTAAAGCTAAAAATACAAACAATGGCTTAGACAGGCTTGTTCTAAAGCTAAATGTACAAACAGAGGCTTAGACAGGCTTGTTCTAAAGCTAACCGTAGGAAAAGGAGGCAGAGGCAGGCTTGTTTTAAGGCTACCAACAACTCCCGAGCCCGTATGGATGGTATCGGCGACGAGAGAGGAGAAGGAGTGGAGACACCTGACGGCCCCATCCCAGGACGTTCCCTTGATGCGCCCTTAGCCTCATGATAATTAAGCATTGGAGGCGGTAACACCCGGGCACCGATCGTAACGTAATCTTGCAAACCTCCATCGGCGGGTAAGCTGGGCACGAATCACTACCAGCTTGAAGGGCAGGCATGGACGCGTACCGGAGAAAAACATTATGTTCCTCATGGACCTCCCTCCTAACTGCCAAACGCACTACCATCAGGATGACGCCCAAGCCTTGCCGCGCTGAAAATCTGACGCGATCTACGACCGCTACGGCTCTCGATTGAAGAAGGAGGACCTCCCTTCTTGCTCGGTTGAAAGGTAAGGACACCTTTGGCCCCCGCCCCCTTTGCCTCAACTGCGTCGTCCAGGGTCTAGGCAGCATCTCTGGTTCCTGAAAGGGGCTTGGCTCCCTTGCCCTTGCCCTTGCCCTCATCCAGGGCCATCCCATTCCCCTAAGCCTTGATCGCGATCCTAGCAAAATTCTTGGAAATACTTAGAGGATTGGGGGCTCAGGGCTACTGTTGAACTCAAAGACTTGTGAAATGTAGAAGGACGATTCCCCCCGGAGGGCCTTATATAGAAGGCGAAGGTTGGTGGGAATTAACCCGCACGAAATTCAAAGGAAGAATTACCAGCGACATTAATCCTGACCAATTTCCAAGGAGGCCACCAACCGCGGGATCTGCGTTAACCCATGAAGACATTAATGAGGGCGCGCCTCGCGCACCGAAACGTCAGGCACACAACTTGAATAGTCGAAAGACGCCTCGTAATCAGAAGCGGCGAAAGGCTGGCGCAATGGGGCTACTATCGCACGTAAGGGCGGAGGGGCAAGCCAAACTCGTCCATGTCCATGCTGGGCTAATTACACGTAAAGGAGAAAGAGCCTCTCCTCTGCAGGGCCAAGGCTGTTACACATTAAGGACAAGTTCCTTCACTCCGAACGGTGACAATGAAGTGTTAGACTGAACCAAGGTCTTGCATGGTCCTCGGACCCAAACCTATGGGGAAACTAGTCACTTACAGAAGAATCTAAGTGTTAGACAGAACCAAGGTCTTGCATGGTCCTCGGACTCAAACTTATGGAGATACTAGCTACCTTCAACAAAACGGAGCTTGAGCATTCACCTAAGTTACAAGCACGGCCAAAAGGGAATCTGGTGCCACGGATCACTCGCCCTGGCCTACTCCGACAGAAATGTGAAATAAAAACAAGCCCGTGAACGTCATTTAAAGCATTTCAGGTACCGAAACGCTCTCTTAAGCTCAGCAAGTTTAAGAAAGGTGTATGTTTGTATAAAGTATGCGTTGTAAACCAGAATTCTTTCGTGATTCATCCAAAGAGGAGACAAATGGCATTGCTGAGGCTGTTCAGTTTTCAGTTAGAGCCTGAAGAAAAATTTACCTCAGGGGTCCATCGTTTTCAATTATCCAAGTGTTACTTGCACACCGCTAAGATTAACCGAGTATTGAGCAAAAGCGTTAAAGCATGATAACTGAAGGGACACGTCATTCGAAGAAATAAACGCAAACGATTGGATACATTACAAAAAATAGTTTCAGCATAACATCACAAAGACAAAAAAAAATATATAGTAGTAAAATAAGATGAAGAGAAAAGAAGACTAGGACGGCACAAGTCAACAAAGCAAGATAGCCTGACGAGATGGCCTATTTCTTCAACTTGATAGGCAGCTTGTCCTTGGGGGTCTGCCGAGAAGCTTCATCTGATGCCCCGAGATCCTGGCTCGGAGGAGCAATTTTGGAGGACTCCTTCTCGGCAGGGTGAGCCTGGGAGTCAGCAGGAGGCTTCACCACTTCCTAGGGCGCTGCTGGGTTACTGATTTCCTCTTTTCCTAACGTCCCTTGGTGCCCAGTCTCCTCAGCAGGCTTATTAGTTGACATTGGATCGTTGGCAACACAGGCCTGGCCTTCGTCCGTCGCTTTAGAGGCGGTGCCAGATTTGGGGTCAGCGGAGGCAGCCTCACGAATGGCGGGGGGATAATACACCCTCTCAGCCCTCCTAAGCTCCGACAAGACCTCAACCCCAGCTTGGTTGAGGGCCTCATTCCAAGTCTGGGAGCAGTAGCGTCTGCATACCTCGGGTACTTGTGCCTTGAGACTAGCCTCGGTCTTAGCCACTCCCTCAGCAAAGGCCTCTTCCTCCGCTTGCTCTTTAGAGCTCTCAACCTCTGTCCTCGCAAACTCAGCCTCTACTTTAGCCCTCAAGGCCTCGTCCCTAGCGTACTCGGCAACACCTCTGGCCCCCTCTACCTCGGCCAGTTTCTTTTTCAAGTCGGCGATATGCTCTTTGGCAACCTGCAGCTGACCCTCGACCTCCCGCAGGCGCCCTGTCTAGTCCTCGGCCTGTTTTTTAGCACCAGCTAGGTCAGATGTCGTGCTGTCTCTGGCCCTCATCATCTCCTTCAGGTCCTCCATTGCCTTCTTGAGATCAGCCTCAGATTTCTTAAGGGTATTCGCGGCATCCAAGTACTTGTCGCGCTCATGATCCAGGGCTCTACCCTGGTTATTGGCCTCCTCTTCCAGCCTAAAAGTGGCCTGGACAACCTGCCAATCAAAACAAGTACACCGTAAGTTGGGAACTAAGGAATAAAATTCAGCAAAGGCACAAGTATCAGAAGTCTTACCATACCCAGGTACCTCTTGAGGTTAAAGGCAACTTCCTGCCTTCCCAAGCCCCACAGCTCGGCCATGTCAGTGGGGAGAAGCAGGGACCTCTCTAGGGCATCGACTACGCGAGCGCCCCCGCCCCCGCCCCCTCAGAAGTCCTTAAGGGTGGCGTCATCCATCAAAGGTGAACCTCTTTTCCCTTGTCTTAACCACCGATCCTCAGTTGCTTGGAAGGTCGGCGGGCTTCATGTTCCTCTTGGGAGGAACGAGATCTCCTCCCATCCACTGGGTCTTTGCCCTTGGAAGGCCTCTTCCTCTTCGGATCGGCGGACTCGAGCCGAGGGTCCGAGGTCGGCAGAGTGGAGGACGACTTAGTCTGTGCAGGAAAAGACTTAGGTGAGGGGGAAGGAAGCTTGGGTGGAGAAGGAGGAAGCTTGGATTGTGACTTCCTCGGCGTGTCCTTCCCCGGCTGGCCCTCAAGCAGGTCGAACAGGCTGGTTTGAGATTGTCTCTTGAAACCCATCTCGGCTTGAATACCAGTCTTTGGTGACAGAAGGTCCGCTTCAGATGAATGGGGATCACCCAAGTCACCAGAAGGATCTTCGGGTAGACGAACTTGGTCGAATGCACCAAATTCGTCCTTGGACGAACCCAGATCAACTACTTCTCCCTCTTTTTCCAAACTTCCTCCCTCGGCCTCCGCAGCTTGGTGGGACGAGGAAGAGCCTGTCAACGGGACGCCCTCGGGGATGGAAGACCCTTCAGAAAACGAGAACCTGTGCTCCACCACAGTGATTTGGCGAAGCCTAGAGTCCTTAGCTCTGATCACGTATCTGGGAGCCAAGAAAGACTTCTAAATCGGTTTGTACCCAAGAATCTTGTGAGCGGCTCTAACCTGGTTGTCAGCCTCATTCACAAAGACCTCTACCCTGAGTACAGTTTCCAAGTCTTCCTTGTTGACCAAATGGAAGTGCCGTTCAAAGGCGTGTAGATCTGCAAAAGAAAAAGCTAGTTCTTGTTAACAACCAAGCAATGCAAACTGTGAAAACATAGCAGATCAACCTTTCCATATTTCGAGTACCCTACCTGGCTCCCCCTCTATTGTCGGGCAGTGAAGGCCGTCGTGCCACTCCCCCGACACGATGAGAAAATCCTTATTCAACCCCTTGCTAGACTCGGGGAGACACTGGATGAGTCTAACTCTATCATCCCTCGTCTTCATGTAGTAGGACTTACCCGTTAGGTGCTGGAGGTTGTAGCACCAATTCACGTCATGATGGGTTAACCTCAACCCCATCTTCTCGTTCAAGGCATCCACGCAACCCAGGATCCTAAACACGTTAGTGGCGCACTGGGTAGGGGCTAACCGGAAATGCCTAAGGTAGCCCCTCATCACTAGCCCTATAGGGATCCTCATACCACCTTCAAGGAAGGCGATTATGGGAATCACTACCTCACCAACCTCCCTCCTGATATACCAATCCTCCTCCTCGCAGTACCTCAGGCCCACGTTACCGGGTATCCTATAAGTGGCGATGAATTCCTCCATCACATCCTCAAACTCAACCAACTTCTTAAACCTACCCATCCTGAAGAACGACTAAAAGACTCAGGGAAGAGCGAAAAGAAGAGAGGAATAAAGGGAGAAGAACATCAGAAAAGGAAAAGCACAAGATAAGGTAAGAAGAAAACTTACAGAAATGAGGGAAGGCGCTCAGAACAGGCTTTTTAGGTTGCGAAGAGACGCGAGTTGGGTTGGAGACTTGACCGGATTCGGGGTGTGTGCATAAAAACTCTTGAATGCAGAAGTGAAGAGGCAAACCGGTTCAAATGGGTATTTACCCCCTCACCAAAGACAACTGTGCAAAGCTTCCCGCCCATAATGGCGAAAGATCCCCGCCGTTGGATTACCATCACATCATTGAACGTGGGGAGTATGGAGCCGCCAAAATTTAATATGGATGCGTACCGCATATCGAAGCGCTAGAAACGTGCATTAGACAGGTGAAAAGACTCCAAGCACTGACTTAGGACCAGACTAGACAAGCCACGATATAGGCCCGAGGACATCAAAATCCTCCTCCCCGTCCGAGGAGCCGGACAGCAGGATTTTGAGGGGCTATTGTGGGGTCAAAGAATTTGGCAACCCCGGCCCACTTTATACCAAGCCCAAGGCCCATGCCTAGGAGGAGGAAACGCCCGAAGACGAAATGTGAAAGTCCAAATTGCCCAGGAACCTTGCCGAGGACAACCCTGTCCTCGGCCAACCAAGACCATGGGAGGAGGAAGTAACGGGCCGCCATAGGTAGCCTTCCAGGGCATCTAAGGAGAAAAAGCAAGTACAACATGTCAGCCATGGAAGCATAGCCGAGGAGCAAGACCAGGATGAATTGTCACCTCCACATTAAATGCGCACGACTAATGTTCCGGGAGCATTAATAGAGAAATGACCCCTGAGCAGTGCTGCCTCGGTTGCAGCAACTCACAGAGGGTTTGGTAAGGTGGCTGATGGGACGGGGTGTCAGAGAGAGGCATGGATGATCAACAAGTGGAGGAAAGAGATCGTTGGAGGAGGACTATATAATGGGAAGAAACAGATCAAAAAGGAGGGCAACCATTCTCATGGGATAAATACTACCACCAAGCTCCTTGGACCGAACCGAGGACAAACTTTCTAAGATAATTTCGGTTCATCTACGTTCGATGGTGGCGAATACCACATTGGGCGTTGTCCGCGTGCTAGAGCCTAATTATTGAACCCGCTCTCTACAAATTCATTTTATTGGGTTAGCTGGGCTTGAGTTCACTCACTCAACAGTAGAAGTGCTTAAACCTAGTCCCTACAATTATAATTTTGATGTAAATTATAGAAAATTAAATTTCATTAAATGTAAATTATGTCAATAATTCTAATGTGCTTAGTATGCCATGTCACACAAGTTCATAATACAACATGCTACACTTAGATTGAATCACTTGGCTCAATAATGATATTAGTGGCGACTCCAGAAAAATTTTTCAGGATGTTCCTCAACAAGCATAAATTACACAATCTAATAAAAAGAAAATTTTATATATTGACAACGACAACAATCAAAAAATACGCAAATACATAAAATTTACAATTGCCTTCTACGAGTTTTCATATTTTGAAATCGTTGCATAATAGTCTCATTGTCAATGCTACAAGCTACATCTTTTTCAATATACACAACCAAGGAATCATTCATCCATTGATCTCCCATTCAATTGCGCAGTTCATTCTTTATATATTTCATTGCTGAAAAACTTCTTTCTACTGTTGCAGTAGCAACTGGAAGGGTCAAAGCTAGCTTCACAAGCAAATAGACTAATGGATAAGTCTCGTGCTTTCTTGTGCTCACTAACTTTTCAGCAAGTTCACTAACTCCTTGAAGCTCTAAAAAGAAGTCATTGCTGCGCATATCAAAAATGTAATTCTGCAGTTGAGAGTCAAGTGCCAAAATATCTGTCCCAAGAAAATCAGAGGGATAGAACTTAGCTAGATGTATCAACTTTTCCTTATCGAAAGCCACAAATGAATTACTTGGATCCAAGCAAGCCATACAAAGTAGCAAATCGGTATTCGCCTCAGAAAAGCGGTTGTTAAGCTCTTGAAGTTGCATATCTATGACTGTGTAGAATAGCTCAACACAATAATGATGTAAATTTTTATTTTGTTGGGTGTTGCATCGCGGCCTCTCACTAACTACAAATATCGCTTCCATGTCCAAGATAGGAATATCATGTGAGGTACAAAATAAAGATACTTCAGCCAATAAAGATGCCCATCCATCATCTCTCATCACTTGCAACCGTTGTTTAGACACTTTAACAAGATCCATAGCATTTACTATATCTTGATTTTTTTTTTTTTGCAATGCTATTGACAACTCATTTGTGATCCCTAAAATATTTTTCATCAAGTGTAGAGCAAAGACAAATTCAAAAGATAGAATTGACCTCATAATAGATCGAGCTTCAACTTTTTGGTCGGAGAGGTCATCTTCTTCAATAATCTCTAGTACATCAACAACAACAAAGAACATCAAAATCAAGTTGAGAATAGTCTCATAATATGATCCCCAACGTGTATCACCAGGACGTTTAAGATTTGTCTCTTGATTCAAACCTTGCCCACTTCTACGTACACCATTCTCTAAATCTTCTTTAATTTTGGCAAATTGTGTATCTCGAAGAGCATCTCGTCTCTTACAAGAGCCTCTAATAACAGTTACTAAATTACTAACTACATAAAAAAATTCAGCAATGTTAATGTGATTTTTAGCAACGGCAACAAGTGTCAATTGAAGTTGATGAGCAAAACAATGGACATAAAATTCTGACTTGTTCTCTTTCAAAATTAAAGTTTTGAGACCATTGATATCACCTTCATATTACTAGCCCCGTCATAACCTTGCCCATGTATGTTCGATAAACTCAAATTATGTTCACAAAATAAACATTCAATAGTATGTTTGAGTGACAAAGCGGTAGTATTTGCTACATGTACAATACCAAGGAATTGTTCTATAATAATTCCTTCTTTGTTCACATAACGAAGAACGTGGGCCATTTGTTCTTTCACTGAGATATCACGTGACTCATCAACTAATATTGAAAAGAACCCATTGTCAAGATCCTTGATGATGACTTTGGATGTTTCACATGCAATTGCATTCACAATGTCTTTTTGAATATCAAAGTGGGTAAGCTTGCAATTTTTCCAAGATTTTTGCAACACTTCATTGATAGATTCATTGTGATCCCCCAAAAATTGTAAAAGCTCAAGGAATTTTCCTCTATCACTTGAACCTTGAGATTCATCGTGACCACGAAAAGCTAATCCTCGGCATAAAAGGAATTTTATGCAGTCAACTATTGCATTTAATTGAATCCGATATTCAGTTTTATCTTGTTTTGATTGCTTAACAAAAACACTTTGAATGTGTTGCTTTTCCTTCAGTAGATCTTCACTCTTCTTGACAGCTTGGTTATGAGCACTATTAACTCCTCCAACATGGGAATCTAACTTCGCAACTTGATTCCAAAGTTTGAATTCCTTCGTTACAAAAGTCTCACCTCCTCTTTGCTTACCAACATTTTGCCCAAATAGGTAGCAATAAAAACAAAATGCCGCATCCTTGTCTATACTATATTCCAACCACTTTCTATTTATATACCATTCCGATCTAAATCGACGGGGCTTTCCAGAAAAATATGATACATAGTAATTATGAACAGGTGGTTGACAAGGGCCTTTTGTTAAATAATATCTTCTTATTTCATCATGATTATTAGGATGATAAGATGATATCTTTTGTCGTAGCCCAGGATCTGAAGGAAGATTTTCTAAGTTAAAGTCAATACAAATTCGCTTAGAAGATGAAGATGAATCTTGCAAAGGAGATGAATCTTGGGTACGTGGTTTTCTGATCAAATATTTGTCCATAATTCTAGCAAAAGAATAAACAATAAACTATAAGTTTATTTGAAATATTAATAAAATTATTAATTATTATTGTTTAGTTGTTTCATTAATTTGTTTTTCTTTTATAAATTATAATTTGTTATATTGTTGTTTCATTAATTATAAAATTATTAATTGTTATTTAGCCTAACATAATTTAATTTATTTGTCTTTTATAATGTGTAGAGACAATTTTTGTAGCCCAAGCCCAAGAAGGTATGGGTGTTGAGCCCACTGAACCCAAGACAATAAATTTGTAGAGAGTGGGTGAAAGAGCTAGGCCAGAAATGAATAAACAGTGTTAGACAGCAATGTTTGTGGATGAATTTGTATTAAAACGTGCTCGGACAGATGTAAACGCAACGTCCGAAGAAGTGTTTTTAATTCATGAACTTAGGTTACAATTCTTGGAGCTACAGTAATGGAGTTCTCTCTTTTTTCCTTCTGATTTTCGATCCCCCCTATCAGAGGCATCCTCTTCTTATATAGTACCCCCTTCCTACATCTTCACCGTCCACTTGTTCGTCATCTAAACGCCCACTTGAGTGCATGTCCCATCATGCACCATCTTTAGCCTTGTGTGAGTGGCGGTAGCTGAGAGTGCACTGTTCAAGTGTCTTCTCCACATTAATGCGGCCAGGGAAGTAGGTGTAGTGCATTTAATGCGGTGGTTGAAGCCTGTCTCCTAGATATTTTTCCGTTCCTGTTATCCTCATGCGTGTCTGAGGTTCATTTCCCTCGTTACATTTGTCAGAAGGATCACTTGAGCTTCCCAGACACCTGTCGGGCCAAGCTTCTTCGGATCCGAGGATATTGGACTCCTCGAACAAATGAACATCTCCTCGGATAGTGCACGTGCTCCTCTTCAGACATGCTCCTTTTACATGGGCCTCTGATTGAGTGTTTTCATCTCTTCGGACGAACAGTGGTCCTCAAATAGGGTCTTGGGCCCAATACGTTAGGTTAGGCTTTTCACCCCCCACAATAGCCCCTCAAAATTGTAGTTTTTCCCTCGCACCCGAAGAGAAAAAATAGGATTTTGACTTGCCACGGAGCAAAAGCTTGAGAACAGGAAAATTTGAACTGGCACATGTGTAGACATAGGAACATACGCTTCATTAATGCCGCTGCAGTTTCCATATTCCCAAGGCGCTGCATTAATTGCACCAGGTGGCGCTTTGTCCTTCGTATCCAACGGTGAATGATTGATCCAACGGCTGTGGTTTTTCCTTCAGAATTTGGACGGGAGTGCCCCTGACTCTTCGTTTTACCCCGTATAAAACCTCAGAGGAAGTTATTTTTTCTTCACTTTGCAAATCTTCAGACGCTCCAGCAAGAACAAGCGTGCCACTCCGTCCAAATCTCTCAGTCGCCGGTTCCAGTCTTCCCCAGAATCTGCACGAACCTTTCTACAAGCCTGAAATCCTTTCTCCGATCTAGTCCTTGTAAGTCGTCGTCCACAAAATCCTTTAGTTCTCTCTTCGGCCAGTCATTTTTGTTTAAGCACCATGGGGAAACTCCAGTACTTGGTGGATAGCCCTGAGCAACTGGAAGCGTTTAGGGCCACATATCGCATACCCCCAAACGTGGGTGTGAGGTATTGCCCCCCAGAAAAAATACTAACGGATCGGAAGACGGGAGAAGTCGTTATCCCTCTCATCGCCTTCAAAGAAAGGGGAATGACAATCCCCATGGGTCCCATCACCACTAGCTACCTTCGGAACCATAGGCTTACTCCCTGGCAGTGCGCGCCTAATATGTTTAGGATCCTAGGAGCGATTGAGGACCTTAACCTTCACCTAGGATTGGGACTCACCTGGCTCGACATAGTACATATGTACGAATGCCACAGCCAGCAAGATGCGGGATATTACTTAAAATCTCGGTCGGACGTTGTCAGGCTCATTTCCTGCCTCCCCAAATCCAATAAAGGGATGAAAGACGACTATGTGATCGTCTCGGGCGCATGGCATGACGGACATCATTGCCCAACCAAGCATGGGAAGCCAGGTGGGACATGTTAGATTTAGGCACACTAACCATAGGCTTAGGGTCCTCGTCTTTTAATGGTTTCTGATTCCTCTTGTGTTGCTATTTCTGCGTTTCTAACCATGTTCTGCTGTGATTTGTAACAAATAAAAATCAGGTTTCTCCTCGGCTCAGCCTTACAAACACTGCCGCCCTTAATTACCTATTAAGGTCAAAGATTTTCGTGAGCGAGGACGGGCAGCTCCGAACGGCTCCCCTTATTCTGGGATACACAGGAAGTCCAAAGGGTTTCCAACCAGTCGGCAACGCGATTGTCCAGGGAGATCATCGCCTTGCACGTATTGACGTCGCTCGGAAGGGTTTCTTGGCGCCAGACGAGCTTGAACCCGTACCCCATCCAAACCCTCGGGCTATACCCCCTCTTGTCCAACCACTCCAACAAGTTCCCCTCGGACAAGCGGTTGAAGGTGAGAGGGTCGGCTCTTCCATCTCCTCGCTAGAGGAGCAGATAGACAAATTCCAGTTCGCGGGAGAGGCTTCAGGGGTAAATAGAGTGATAGAGGTCTCAGACGCCGAGGAAGAGACCGACAGGCACTCAGGCATTCACCTCAATTTGCTCGCTGCTCATTCCGAAGACTCCTCAGACGACGATATGGATTTGAGGAGTTTGATGAAGAGTAGGGGCAAAAAGGCCGAGCAGAAAGGTCCCGGGACTTCCCAACCGGTGATGAACCTGCCTCCAGTGCCACACCAGGTTCCTGACCCCGGCTTAAAGCCCGTTCCTGACCTGAGGAAGAAAAGGCCCCACATTGATACTGAAGAAAGGCAAGTGTTGCCAGCTAAGGGGACCAAGCAGCAAAAGGTGGTGAGGGACCACCGGTCCCACAGGGCCTTCTCCACTGAAAGCTGAGACGAGGGCGTAGTTGCAGATGTCCGCCAAGGAGGGGGACCGCGAATCTGGTCTCCTAAGTTGGAGTTGGAGGGCGCTCCAATCCTCTGGGAGACCTCCCTCAGGAATTACGATGGAGGAAGGGCAAGCTATGTTGCTGAGGCTCTGCAGCAACCACTCTTCCTCCTCCACGACATGGAGTCCTACAGGCGTTTCACCTAGCAGGAGCTCTTTCAATCCCTTAAGAGGGACATAGCCATGGTAAGCGACCTTAGTCTGATTAGCTGAATCACTGACTTTTGCCTTTCCTATTTTTCTGTGTTTGATATTCGGTATTTCCATTATGCAGGTCACCCAGCAGATCTATGTGGCCGAGGAGTGGAATAAGAAGAACCACCTGGAGACCCAGGCAGCTTTCTGCTCTCGAGACGAGGCGGAGAAGACTCTGGGCCAGCTGAAGGAGGACTATGCCCATCTGTCCGAAGACCTCAAAGAAATGACCAACCAGAAGAAGAGTCTTGACGCCGGGCTTAAGAATGTTGAGAAACAGGCTGAGGAGCAGCGTAAACAGCTGAACTTGGCAGAGATCAATCTGGCGACCGAGAGGGAGCTGGTGAAGGGTCTCCAGGCTGAACTGCAAAAAGTCAGGGCGAGAGCTCAAGTGGCCGAGCAGAATGCCAAACTGGCCAAGGAGGCGGTTAAGGCTGAGAGGACGGCGGCATTCCAGCTGGGGGTGGAGCAGACCTCGTCCCAGCTGATGGAGCAATTCGCCTTGGTTAGCCGAGACTACTGCAGCATAACTTGGGGCAAGGCGCTGGACGCCGCTGGAGTCCCTGCTGACTCTGAGCTGAGGCTGCCCGGGAGCGTATACTACGATCCTGAGATCCGAGAGCTCCCGGTGGATGATCCTTCTGCCCCACAGCTTCCTGAGGCTTCTGAGCCAAACCTGGTCAGCCAAGCTCCTCCATCCACCCTTGGTGCACCCAAAGAGGCTGGTCAGCCAGGTGACAAGGATAAGCCAGCTGAACCAGTCAAAGACAAAGGCCAAGGGTCGGGTAAAGAGAAAACTCCTGCTGAGCCCAAGGACCAAACCCCTGAAGCATCTGCTCGGACAGGCCAGGCTGCTGTCCCCGTACTCCCTCCAGCAAAAGAATAGATATATAGGGCTTTTATTTTTGCACCTGTACTTTCTTTTGTTTTTATCCAAGGAATTGTAAACTCTTCTTTTATTTATAGAATGGCTTCCCATTTGCCTCTGATGTTTTTAATACATGTCTTACTACTTATTACTGTTGCATATAACTGTACATTGCACTTATAACAAAATAATGCAAATAAACTTGATTGATACATCATACTGATGGTGTGAGTAATTGAAATTGATATTGAAAAGAACAATCCGAATAAAAGTTATTAACAAGTAAAGATTGCAGCGAGTAGTTGTGTAAGTTTCACACGTCTTTCCAAATATGTAAAGTGTTACTACCCCTCAGCTTCAAATTAAATATAACTAAGGAAGACATTCATAAGTTAGAATCAATTTAAACGCAATCAGGAATTTTAGCACTAAGCCCCAGTGACAATAGCTATGTGGGGGTATTGACTAACCTGTGTCATTTGATTCAAGGGTCATTGGGGACGAACGTATTCGAGTGTTAACTAACCCTAATCATCTGGTCCGAGGACTACAGGCATGATTGGATTTAAGTTTAAACACTTAGAGAACTGCTACGGAGTGTTAACTAACCCTAATCATCTGGTCCGAGGACTACAGGCATGATTGGGTTTTAAGTTTAAACACTTAGAGAACTGCTACGGAGTGTTAACTAACCCTAATCATCTGGTCCGAGGACTACAGGCATGATTGGATTTAAGTTTAAACACTAGAACTGCAACGGAGTGTTAACTAACCCTAATCATCTGGTCCGAGGACTACAGGCATGATTGGATTTAAGTTTAAACACTATAGAACTGTAACGGAGTGTTAACTAACCCTAATCATCTGGTCCGAGGACTACAGGCATGATTGGATTTAAGTTTAAACACTTGAGCAAGTGGCGAATGAGTGTTAACTAACCCTAATCATCTGGTCCGAGGACTACAGGCATGACTGGATTTAAGTTTAAACACTTGAGAGAAAACTTTACGCAGCGAATTGGCATATCGGTTGAAGAAAAGACTCGATTAATAAAAGTACCTCTTGAGGTTATTTACATTCCATGGACGTGGTATTACATGACCATCCAGGTCTTCCAAGAAATATGCCCCAATGCCTGCTCCTGAAGTGATGCGATATGGCCCTTCCCAATTGGGTCCTAGTTTTCCCCAGGCTGGGTTTTTCGCGGTGCCCACAACTTTCCTCAGCACTAGATCACCAGGCTCTAGAGGCCTTAGCTTTACGTTAGCATCATAGCCTTGCCTGAGTTTTTGTTGGTAATGTGCCAGCCGAACCATTGCATTCTCCCTCCTTTCCTCAATCAGGTCTAAACTCTTCTGTAGTTGCTCATCGTTGTCGGCCGGACTAAACGAGCTAGTTTTTAACGTTGGGAACCCGGTCTCCAAGGGAATGACAGCTTCAGCCCCATAGGTCATTGAGAAGGGGGTCTCTCCAGTAGACCTACGAGGCGTAGTCCTGTAAGCCCAAAGTACATGTGGCAATTCTTCTACCCATTTGCCCTTTGCATCATCCAGCCTCTTCTTTAAGCCATTCAGTATGACCTTGTTGACAGCTTCTGCTTCTCCATTACCCTGGGGATAGGCGGGAGTGGAGTATCTGTTTATAATTCCCAGCTCGCTGCAATAATTCCTGAATGCCTTGCTATCGAACTGTAAGCCATTGTCCGAGATGAGAGTGTGAGGAACTCCAAACCGAGTGACAATATTCTTCCACACAAACTTTTGCACATCAACGTCTCTGATATTGGCTAGTGGCTCGGCTTCAACCCACTTGGTGAAATAGTCTGTGCTGACCAGAAGGTACTTCTTGTTTCTTGCAGCTTTAGGGAAGGGTCCCACGATATCCAGGCCCCATTGGGCGAAAGGCCATGGGCTAGATAGCGGATTAAGAATTCCCCCTGGCTGGTGAATGTTTGGAGCGAAGCGTTGGCACTGATCACACTTTTTGACGTACTCGTGGGCTTCCCTTTGCATGTTAGGCCACCAATAACCTTGGGTGAGGGCTCGGTGAGCCAAGGATCTACCTTCAGTGTGGCTCCCACAAATTCCTTCGTGCAACTTTTCTAGTAATAGCTCAGTCGCTTCAGGATGCATGCATAACAAGTATGGTCCCGAGTAGGAGCGTCTGTATAATTTCTGGTCCTCGGATAACCAGAATTTGGTCGCCTTCCTCCGAACTTTATCAGCTTCTCCTTTCTCCTCTGGCAATATATCTTTTTTGAGGAATTTGATTAAAGGATCCATCCAGCAGGGCCCGGCCCTGACCTGGTGAACCTGGATTGCCTCTGCTTTCGCCTCTGTAGGCCTGTGCAAGTCCTCGACGAGGATGATCCTCGGCAGGTCTTGCGCCGAGGAGGTAGCAAGCGTGGCCAAGGAGTCAGCATGTGAGTTACCACTTCTAGGGATGTGCAGCAAACTGAAAGAGTCGAACTCTGATTGCAGATATTTAACACGGCTTAAGTACCCTTGCATTCTTTCGTCCTTCGCCTCAAACTCGCCTTGTACTTGACCTACGACCAATCTTGAGTCCGAGAACAACTCCACAAACTTTCCCCCCATTCTTAGGACCATCGCCATTCCCATCAGTAGGGCCTCATACTCCGCCTCATTATTCATTGCCGAGAAGTCCAGCCTTAACGATTTCTCGATAATGATCTTCTCGGGGGATATCAATACCAGCCCAACTCCGGAACCTCTTTGGTTTGCTGCACCATCAACGTACACTTCCCAATGGGAGGGACTATGTTGGGATATCATGTCAACTGATTTTTCATCCATGTTTGACGTGGGCTTTACTTCTTCTAGTCGGGGTTCCGTGAACTCAGCCACCAAATCTGCAAGGACCTGACCCTTGATCGATGTGCGGGGCATATATCTTATATCGAAAGCCCCTAAGATCGTACCCCATTTGGCAATCCGACCAGTATAATCAGCGCTTCGGAGTATAGCTTTGAGTGGGAGTTGAGTGAGAACAATGACCGTGTGGGCCTGGAAGTAGTGAGGTAGCTTCCGTGTGCCAAGCACTACTGCTAGGATAGCCTTCTCCAGAGGCAAGTAACGAATCTCAGCCTCATGCAGCGACTTGCTTACGTAATAAACTGGTCTTTGTACACCACAGTCTGATCGTATCAACACCAGGCTCACCGCACAGGGAGCTACAGCGATGTAGGCGAACAGTACCTCATCTGGCTCAGGACTGGACATGATTGGTGGCCGAGCTAGATAATCCTTGAGTTGCTGGAATGCCAAAGCACATTCTTCAGTCCATTCGAATCCCTTCCACTTGTGGAGCAGAGAAAAGAAAGGCCGACACCTGTCTGCTGATCTAGAGATGAACCGATTGAGGGCAGCAGTCATTCCGGTTAGTTTCTGAACTTCCTTGGGATTCCGAGGAGCTCGTAGATCGTTGATGGCCTTTATCTAGTCGGGGTTAACCTCAATCCCTCTGTGAGTCACCATGTAACCCAAAAACTTGCCGGACCCCACTCCAAATGAGCACTTAGAAGCATTCAGTCGCAGCTTGTGCTTTCTCAGAACCTCAAAGGTACTTTCAAGGTCCTTCACATGCTCGGCGATAACCTTGTTCTTCACCACCATGTCGTCTATGTAGACCTCGATATTTTTGCCCAGCTGTGGCTCGAACATTCTCTTCATCATCCTCTGGTAGGTAGCACCCGCGTTCTTCAAGCCAAATGGCATCACTTTATAGTGGTAGTTACCAATAGGGGTGACAAAAGCAGTTTTCTTCTGGTCCTCCGGGGCTAATGGTATCTGGTGGTAGCCTTGGAAGGCGTCTAGGAAGCTCATCCGAGGGTGGCCGACAGTGGCATCCACCAGCTGATCAATTTTCGGCATAGGGGATGGATCTTTGGGGCAAGCCCTATTCAAATCGGTGAAGTCTACACACACTCGCCATTTCCCACTCTTCTTCTTTACCACTACGGTATTTGCCAGCCATTCAGGATAAAAAACTTCTTTGATAGCCCCAGCTTGTTTGAATTTCGCTACCTCCTCTCTTACTGCGTCAGCATGTTCCTTGGATGGGCGCCGAATAGGCTGTTTCTTGGGGGTGACCAGTGGATTCACCTTCAAGTGGTGGCATATAAACTCCGGGTCTACCCCTGGGGCTTCGTAAGCACTCCAGGCAAACACATCGAGATTTCGCTTGAGGAACTCTATTAGCTCTTCCCTCTCTTGAAGAGGCAGCTGAGATCCGACTTGAAAGAACCTATCAGGATCATCTCCAATAACCACTTTCGTTAGATCCTCACATCGAGTGCCTTCATCTGGATCTTCGACGGGCAATCCCCGAGACTGTAGTTGCTATAAATCCCTTTCGGCTATGTCCGAGGGCTCGGCTTAGGTCTTATGTTGAATGGCAGCTACCAGGCACTGTCGGGCAACAGACTGGTCTCCTCGGATCTCATGGATCCGCCTTTCAGATGGGTATTTGACCTTTTGGTGCAAAGTAGAGGGAACAGCCCCAAGTGCATGAATCCAAGGTCTGCCTACGAGTGCAGTGTAGGGTGAATATGCGTCCACAACTATAAAGTCTAACTCCACCACCTCGGAGCCGGACTGCACAGGTAAGCGTATCCGGCCTTTCAGGGTGACAAGCCTTCCTTCAAAGCTTAAGAGGGGGGAATTGTATGGCGTCAGGTCTTGGGGTTTTAGGCCTAGCCCCTTGTAGAGGTCTGGGTACATTATCTCCACAGCACTACCCTGGTCCACCATCACCCTCTTCACATCGTACCCTCCTATTCTGAGGGTGATGATTAATGCATCATCATGGGGTTGAATGGTGCCAATCATGTCTTCGTCCGAGAACCCCATAACCAGTGGGGCACCAGACTTTACTCTCTTCGGACCTCGGCTTGACTCCCCTGGTGATGGTCGGCCTACCGACATAACTTTCAATGGCCAGGATCCTGTTCTCCCCGGTGCGGCGAAGACAACGTTTATAGTCCATAGCGGTGGCTTTGAGGGGTCATCTCTGCGTGGCCTTGAGCCCGTCTGCCCTCCTCGGCCGCTGAAGGGGTGCAAGAGGTGTTTCAGTTTACCATCGCGAACCAGTTGGTCCAAGTGATCCCACAGACTCCTACAATCCTCCGTGGTATGCCCATGGTCTTGATGGTACTGGCAGTAGAGGTTATGGTTGCGTCTTTCGGGGTTTCCTACTATCTTGTTCGGCCACCTGAAGAATGATTCATTCTTGATCTTTTCCAAGACCTGGTGCACTGGCTCTTTGAACACTGTGTTGACCGCTTGAGGATTCGTCGATCCTGATTGCCCAGCAAAATCCCTCCGCGGTTTACTGTAATTATAACGGTCCGACCTGAAATACGTCCTCTCCTGGGGGATAACCTTGTCCTTTCCCTTGCCCTGCTGCTGATCTTCTTCAACTCTCTTATACTTTTCTATGCGGTCCATTAGTTGACGCACGTTTATGACCGGTTTTCCAGATAAAGATGTCCTCAAACCGTGGTCAGTGGGAAGGCCGAGCTTGAACGTGCTAAGGGCCATTGCATCATTGTTGCCCTCCATATCGTTGAACATCTCCCAGTATCTGTCTGAATATGCCTTTAAGGACTCGCCTTCCTGCATGGACAAGGATAGCAGTGAAGAGAAGGGTCTGGCCACTCTTCGGCATGTGACAAAACGGGAGCCGAATGCCTGAGTGAGCTCTTTGAAGGAGTTGATGGAGCCTGCCTTCAAACCGTCAAACCACCTCATGGCAACAGGCCCAAGACTGGAAGGGAAAACCTTGCACATCAGAGCTTCGTCTCTGGAGTAGACAGCCATCCTCTGGTTAAAATGACTCACATGCTTCACGGGGTCAGTTTTACCGTTGTAGATGGTGAACGTTGGCTGGTTAAAGCGCCGAGGAAGTCTGGCCTCCTCAATCCTGCGCGTGAAGGGTGACCTAGATATCTGATTCAGAGCCCTGTTCATGGCATCGTTCTCCATGTCCTCACGTGATGGGCTTCTACGTTGCCTCTTACGATGGGACTCCTCTTCATAGGTGTAGGACTCGCTGGCTGGTGTCCTAGATTTATGCTGATAAGTGACATCCTGCTCGTCATCAAGATCCTCCTCAGAATATGAGGAAGCCCGTTTCCTCTTTGCATGGCGCAACTCCCTTTTTAGTTTTTCTACTTCCAGTTGTAAGTCACGGTTCTTCTCTGCATGGGACATGTGACTTCCGCCCTGTGACTGGCTCTGGCTAAGGCGCACAGTGTGTACACTGCCCTCACGATTTTGTCTCCTCTCTAAGTTAACAAAAGGGTCCATGTGTTGGGATGCCCTGGATTCTGCTTGTTGTTCACCTTGTCCTGCCATCATCAACTATTGTTTTCACCCTTGCACAAGCTCTCCTCACAGACGGCGCCAATTGTAGGGACAATTTTTGTTGCCCAAGCCCAAGAAGATATGGATTTGAGCCCACTAATCCCAAGACAATAAATTTGTAGAGAGTGGGTGAAAGAGTTAGGCTAGAAATGAATAAACATTATTAGACAGCAATGTTTGTGGATGAATTTGTATTAAAACGTGCTCGGACAGATGTAAACGCAACGTCCGAAGAGGTGTTTTTAATTCATAAACTTGGGTTACAATTCTTGGAGCTACAGTAATGGAGTACTCTCTTTTTTCCTTCTGATTTTCGATCCCCCCCTATCAGAGGCATCCTCCTCTTATATAGTACCCCTTTCCTACATCTTCACCGTCCAATTGTTCGTCATCTAGACGCCCACTTGAGTGCATGTCCCATCATGCACTATCTTTAGCCTTGTGTGAGTGGCGGTAGCTGAGAGTGCACTGTTCAGGTGTCTTCTCCACATTAATGCGGCCAGGGAAGTAGGTGCAGTGCATTTAATGCGGTGGTTGAAGTCTGTTTCCTAGATATTTTTCCGTTCCTACTATCCTCATGCGTGCCTGAGGTTCATTTCCATCATTACATTTGTCAGAAGGATCACTTGAGCTTCCCAGACCTGTCGGACCAAGCTTCTTCGGATCCGAGGATATTGGACTCCTCGGACAAATGAACATCTCCTTGGATAGTGCACGTGCTTCTCTCCAGACATGCTCCTTTTACATGGGCCTCTGATTGAGTGTTTTCATCTCTTCAGACGAACAGTGGTCCTCAAATAGGGCCTTGGGCCCAATACGTTAGGTTGGGCTTTTCACCCCCCACATAATGTATTAGTTAATTTAATTATACAGCTTTAATTATTATTATTTAGCGTAACATTAAACTATATTGCTTTAATTTATTTGTCATTAATTATACTGCTTTAATTTGTTTGTCATTAATTATACTGCTTTAATTTGTTATATTGTTTAGCCCCTTATGCACATTACACTAAAAGAGCCGGATATTACACATTCTATGTGCAGCACAATAATTAAAGCAGTGTAATGTGTAGCACATTACACTGCTTTAATTATTGTTTATCCGGCCCCAGCCCATCAACCCATCTACACCCCCTTCCACTCAACAGACAAGCACATGCCTGATGCCCAATCACAATAACCTGCCAATCAGAAAATTTCATAATCACAATAGACAATACACATTACACTAACACTAAAAGACAATCAATATTTCACCAACACCAACACCAACACCAACACACTGACCAACACGGCAACACCAACAAATAAGGATAAGGCCAAATTCAAAAAGAGTAAAGACAAAAAAAAAAAAAAGGCTAAAGCAAAATATAAATAAAGGTAATAGCCAATCAGAGAATTCAAAAGAGAGAGAGTGTTACTGAGTTAGAGTATTAAAGAATAAAGAGAGAGAGAAGTGTTCATTACTTTCATTTCATTTTTGCATTTCAGTGAGATAAAGAGAGAGAGTCAGAGAGAAAAAGAGAGAGAAATACCTTGAGGGAGGGAGCACCGAGGTCTGAGCGGCGAGCACCAAGCACCGAGCACCGAGCGGCGAGCATTGAGCACCGGAGTAGAGCGATCTGCGATCTGCGATGAGGGCGAGTGGCGATAACGACGAGCGAGCGACGGCGATGGCGAAGATGAGCAAGCTACGGCGACGACGAGCGACGGCGACGTGACCGTGGGTTTGGTTTGCTAGGGTTTGGTTTTGGTTTGCTCTGTATTGGGGGCTTTTTTTTTTTTTTTGAGATAAACACTAAAACACCTCTGTATTGAGTTTGTTTTGCTTTTGCTCTGTGTATGGATTGACTGTATTGAGGTTTGGTTTTCTAATTTCTCTGCCAGCGACGTGGCCGTGGCGTGGGTTTGATTTCTGATTCTCTGTATTGGTTTTTTTTTTTTTTTTTTTTTGAGAATCCGTGGGCTACCTCTGTAATCTATTGGGCTCGCCATGGGCTTGGCTCTATTACAATTTTTTTTTTTCAGATTTTAGTTCAAATTTTTTTTGGGTTTTTTTTTTTTTTTTTTGCTTGGAAGTAGAACAGATAATTTTTTTTTTTTTTTTTAATTTGAGGGTGTTCCTAATTTTGTGATCAGGGTGTTCCTAATACAGATTAAATATAAATTTTTTTTTTTAATTTTTTTCAGGTCAGGGTGTTCCTGGGAACACCCTGACTTGTACGTGGCGTCGCCACTGAATGATATAACACAACTTTCATTATATAGTATATATGATTTATTACAAATTGTGGATCATGTGTAACATGAAATATATTTATTAAAAACAATAAAATAAAAAATAGTGATTTTATTTATCAAACAATGCACCCTAAATTATAGACAATCATCTAAGGGTTTATTTGGATACCGCTTATTTGCTGAAAACTAAAAACTTATTGCTGAAAATACTGTAGCAAAATATTAATTAAAAAGCAAAACACCGTTCACTTGCTATTGTTCATGCGTTTTTGTGATTTGGCTGGTCCATGAACAGTATCATGGGACCAGCCAAAAAACACAAACACGGCAATAACACAGACACGTTGCTAAACAAATGCACACTTATTTTATAAATCACGTAAAACGTACTTGTTTATGTTGTGGCATTAAAAAAAATCACTCTTATGCACTCTTATGAGTTTTATCTACTAGGATGGTACTCAAGGGTGTTTTCTTACAAATTCTATAATTTATAGACAAATAATTAAATTTAAAGTAGTTGATTACATCATTTTTTATTTATTTATAGGATTAAGTCATCCCATAAAATAATGATTAATTTCATTAAAAGTATTTTCATCTTTACTGCTCTTTCTCTATATTAAATATGTATAGATATGAGTTAAAGTTAAACATTGCATAATTCTTATATTAAATATTACACCTCCTAATTTGCTTTTAGTTGAGCCTATCTTAGTAAACATATAGTTAGATTTCATTGTCTCATCACACTCTTCATGTTTAATTTTCAAAATATTTGATATTTTTTATTTTGAAATTATATTATAGGAAAAAAAAACATCAATTTGTGAATTTTATGGTAAATAACATAAAAATTGATAAGTATGTTAACCACAAAAATAAAGTCTAATCCAATAGTAGAATTTTATGACATTAGTGAATTAAAAAGTTATTAACTTATTTTATGTAATATAACATTACTTATGCAAATTAAAAATTACAATAATTTTCAATTCATAACCTAAAAAACAACATAAAAATTAATATCATATAATATATAAGCAAGGCACTAAATTTTGTTATGTTAAAAACCTTGTAATAAGAAGAAAAAAAAACAAGGGTTTTACTAATGTATGCTCTTAGGGCATATATTAATAAATTTTTTTAGAAATTTTTTTATGAGAAGATGTGACTAACTTTTTTGACAACTTTTTCAATTTTTCATAAAAAAATTCTTAAAATGGATGATTAATATATGCCCTAATAGAATCCAAAAAAACAATGGGATATAGTATAATAAAAACCTTCACAATTAAAATAAATAGGTTTCAACAATTGTCTCGCAGCCAAAACATCAAGAACCAATGTCCTCACCAACTATATCTTAAAAAACTACGTGCCAATCCAAGGATGCTTTTTAAAAAATCACAATGAGCAAGATGAATACTATGCTATTGTAATCTAGAGATGACAATTTAGTCTGATGGGGTCGGATTAAGTGTGCTTCACCCCGTCTTACTCAAAGCAGGGAAAACCCATGGAAGGTGCGAGATAGGATAGGGTCGGGGTAGGTTAGAGAGGTATTTTTCCATTCCTTACAAGCTTATTAAGCTACCTTCAACATCAATGAGGCCAAAAGCCTTATAGATCAATTAGTTGACACGTTCGGGTGTTTCGAATAAAGACGTCTATGGTTCAAATTTCTCACCTCTAACTATAGTAAAATAAAGTAAAGTTTCGACATTAATAAGATAGTGATGAAAAACAAAAGGAGGAACAATCATAAAAGTGCTAAAAGAGAAATAAAACAAGTGTTTTAAGAAATGCTAATAGAATAATTTAATATTTTGCTTATAAATAGGATGTCTAAAAAAAAAAGAAGAAGAAGAAGATAACTTTTATATACACATACATTCAGGGCCGCTCATCACCTATTCAAGGCGAGAAAAACCAACACAGCGCAAAGTGGGTTATGTGGGGAGGAGAAGAGTTTCTTTAGAGGCTGTTTGGCTTCAAAAATTTGATCACTCAATTTTCGTCACTTAATTTTCATAACTCATCACTCATCACTTGTAACTCATCACTCATCACCCATCACTCTAAATACCACACTCGTTTCGCACCATCACTCAATTTTCATCGTTCAATATTTTTCACACTATTTGTGGGTCCCATAACTGTCACTTGTGCAGCTTTTTTTTTTTTTTTTTTTTTTTTCAGTACCCAGAAACCTGAACTCACTGAAGAAGAAAAAAAAAAAAAAAAAAAAAAAAAAAGAAAACCCAGTAGAAGACCGAACCGAACCCAGTGAAAGAAGAAAGAAAAAAAAAAGTTCAGATAGAAGACCGAACCCACTGAAGAAGAAAGGAAAAAAAAAAAAAAAAAAAAGAGGAAACCCAGAGGAGTGGAGAAGACCGAACCTAGGAGGAAAGGAAAAAAAAAAAAAGAGTTGAAAAGGTCAAAAGGTGTGGCTGAAGTTATGACGGTGGGTCCCCTTGTATGTTTAATTACAAAAATGTCATTGAGTTATAAAAATTGGAAACTGAAAACAGCCAAAAGTTGTTTTCAGTTTCCATAACTCATAACTCAAAAAGTAGAGAATTGAGTATTGGAAACAGAGTTATGGAAATAGAGTATTGGTGCAGGCAAACGAGTATTTTGCTATGGGTCCCACCATTTTTGAGAATTGAGTTATGGAAACAGGTGAACCAAACAGCTTCTTAGTTTCCTTTTCTTTCTTTTTTTTTCAATCCCACATACATTTCTGTAGTCACCAAAAACAAAACTGACAATTACCTTTTCTTAATTGAGTATAAAAATAATTAAGTTTAGAATGATAAAATCTTCACAAATTTTTTCATAACTGTTGAGGTTGCATTATTTGAGGTGGTGTCATTACTAGGGTCATGTGAAAGTGATATTGTTACAATAGTTACAAAAAATTTATGCCATTAATATTACAAAAAAAAAAAAAACTAATATTTCAAAGAAGTAATGTGGCATAAGCACATCACATACCACATTTTTATCAGAACAACCAGTTATAGCCTTATAGATGATAAAAATAATTTAAAAATATATTGCAAATTAAAAAAAAAAAATAATGAAACTTTTGATGGTAAAGTTTAGAACAATTTTTTTTTCCCCCCCTGAAAGAACAAAGTTTAAAACATTGGTAATAGAGCTTTTCTTAAAACAAAGACTAGATTACACTTTTAACCCTTAAAAGATAAGTTTGGGTTATTTCCATTTTGGTCCCTTGAGTTTGAAAATTTTTACTTGGTCCACTAAGTTGATTCTGTTTTCATTTTTGTTTGAAACCTCTCTTGTATCCTAGCTTTCAATCTCTCAGCTTTTACCTAGTTATAAAATATTAGTAGCAACTCTAGTAAGAAAACTAACGTCAATATCATAGCAAATGGTGTACTTGAGCAGAGCTGAGTTAGAGGCATTTCTTGATGGTGAGAGTGGGGAAGACTCAGCCTCTAAATTGAAGGTGAAAGGTTGTCCTTTCCAGAAGTCCTTCACTATCTACAGAGGCAATGCCATGTGGCTCAGTTACAAATAATTGATAAATGTTGCTGGCATTGCAAACTGAAGCCTCAATGATTCATATTTGTTTTGTGTTCTGTGTTTTAAGCTTGACCAGTAACCTTGCTGTCCCATAATGTGTTATTACCAGGCATGCACTGCCAATGAGGTTTAAGTACATGTTAGGTGTCTGATTTGTGTACACAATAGAAATTTTACTGTTTGGTAATGTAAATAAAGATTTTTAACAACTACATGCATATGATGACTGGAATAAAGCAAAATCTACTTGGTACAAATTTAATAGCTTTGCTCCACAACTTGTTAGTCTTTGATAAGCAACATGACTTGTGCTTTGTTGTTCTACTCTATGTTCAGAGCTTTTAAACCATGCTTTTCTTTTGTGGCCTTATATATCTTGTTGAACTCTCAACTTCAACGGCTGAACCACATAACTCTTGCTGGGGAAGTTATATGTATATGTTGCAAAATGACATGATTATCAGTCATGTTCATATCTCAATAGATTCATCAAATTTCTCATACATAATTTTCTTTTTCTTTTTCATATTAATCATTGATTATTTATCTTGTAATTCCTTAATATTCACTACGATGCAGCCCATCATTGCTTCAAGTGTGAACTAGGCAGGTATAACAGCAAGTTCAAGAAAGAATTATCTGCAATGGCCAGTTTATGACTCTGGATACTAATTTACCTCCCCAGCCCAGCTCCTATGATCAATCAAACTGTCTCAAAGAAGACTAACCCAAAAATGGGTGTCTAAGATTTATTGAAGGAACCATATGAATACATTTTCCATAAGCAGCATATAAAGCTTCTCAATTAAATCCACATGTTAACATATAATTAAAAAATTACTGCAAATGTTACATGTAAATGTTCAACAAAGTTGCTACCAGCAAAGAGAAGGCAACTTGAAGTAGAAGTTGGTGGGCAAGTGACCGGTCCTTCTTATATAATCTGCTTTCTCAGAAGTTTTCACAGCTTTCTCATTCAGTTTAGCCTCTGCATTTGAACGCTTTTCTTCAGCTATTCTTCTAGTAGCAGCAAGTTTGTTTACACACCTTTCTTGTGCCCTAGCTTTCACTCTCTCAGCTTTCACCTAATTTCAGAATACTAGCAGTAAGAAAGCTAAATAGCTAATGTCTATATCATAGTAAATGGGGTATTTGATTAGGTGAATTGTTGCAGCTATTGTAAGTCATAATTAATATTATTTCAGAATTCAGAGGGACCCTGAGCATGAGCAATTACTGCTGCAAGCTTCATCAGATGTATCATGTGGGAGAGATACATTTGCAGTCAACACGTATATTTTCAAGCTTTCAGTGCAGCTATCCTGGTCGCATTCATCATAGGTAGATATTTGTCTTTACATGTCTAATTGAACTAATAAATGAACATTCTATGCTTTTCTAGTTCTTTTATCTTAGGATGAAAAACATATTTATATGGTGATTACATGTTGGATTAGATATATATCATTTTCCTAGTTATCAAAAGAGACCTTACTAATGCTGGTTCATGGAAACCACAATTAGAAATTGGATTACAATTACATTGTTCAATTAGACTCATATCCTGTTGATGCTGATTTCAAGAATATGCATACTATATGAACTATACAAGGTCCATGAATGCCTGAAATTTCCTTAAGTAGAGGCATCTAAAACGCCTAAATTTATATATTAAATGATAACATTGTCCTGGGTTAGAGAGGTGCTTGATTAGGTGTAATTAACATGCTTGTGTTGCGAATCACTAAAAATAAAATAAAAGGCTCGTGTTGTAGGCATGAAGGTGAAGGGGATTTAGCAATATCTCATATGAGATCTAGTTTGGCTAAATGCCAAAAATATTGCTGCAAGATATCTAAGCCGAGAATTATAGGAGTACCTCCATTTTCTTCAATTCCATCTCAGCTTTCCTCTTCTCATGATTTTCCCATGCTTGTATCTTCACCTCTTCACGCTTGTACCTACAGATTCACAACAAACAAACATATCATATGACCACTTGTTAATCGATTTTACTGTGGAGAACTTGCTCTCACCAGCCTTGACATTGAGTAGTTCATAATATGTTGCCTAATTGAGTAGCATAAGAAAAAGAGTTCACCTTGCTATGTATTTGGCACGTTCTGCTTCATCCCAAGCCACTGCTCGGCTTTCTAGAGGACTCAATGTTTTAGCTTGATCCAAATTCTTGTTCCTCTCGCAAGCATTTGAGTCTCCTCCACACTGTCTGGTTGCGCAACTCCCCCTGCCAGAAGGGTTAGTATCTCCTCTGCCATCAGTGGATGTTAGACTTGTCTGATAGCCCTCATGACCAGCTTGCTTTCCATGGTGGCACCTAGCTGGAGTGGATGATCCAGAAGCTATTGGGCTCCTTGTTGCAGGAGTTGTGGCTCTAATAGGTGTGGCAGTTCTTGAAGGCTCTAAGCTTCCAATTGGGGTCATCTCAGTCCCCATGTCCCTCACACATATTGATCGGACAGGAACAGTTGGTGTTGAATTCTCTAAAGGCTTATTTATACGCCAAACTGACTCATCACAATCTACCTTCTTTGTCTCAGCTTCACATTGAGCTTCCACTCCATTTTGTTCTTCTTCTTCTTCACCACTCGAATAGTCCTGCTCTTTTTGTGGAACGGGAGCTATTAGTCTCAAATCATCAGCATTCGAATTCCGCGGCTTAGTAGTTTTGGCTTGGTTTTTCTCTCCCACTGATCTTGACAACCCAACCAGCCATTTTTGTGCATCATCCCACTTTGATGGTGTTGCTTTGCTCAAGGCATTTCGATGATGGGAACTGCGAGTGTATGTAGCTCCATGCCCTTTGTGAAACTCAAAGTTGATGTTATTGCTAGTTGAAATCTCCTGTGTTGAACCATGGTTATAGCACCCCTTATCCTCTAGAGATCTCATTTTTCACCCAAAAAAAAAAAAAAGATCTGCCTCACTCACAGCTAACTGGCTTGGGCACAGACACTCACCCAAGTTTTTTGTTTTTGAGAGGGAAACACTCACCTAAGTTATAGATGACTATACTACAACAAAAAATACTCCTCTCTACTTTGACTCCTTTGAACTCTGCAATCTCCCAAAATAGATCTTATTCCTAGGCAACTCAATATGGTCCAGCTCCTATAGGCTATATATCTTGACAAGTCCTAGTCAAAAAAAGGGGGAATTTTTTCCTATCTTGATCACGTTGGACACATCTAACTTTGTCCAAAATGAGATCTGGGCATTAGACATTAGTCCCAAACCAATAGTCCTAGAAACACTCACTATTTTATGAGTCAAAGACTTATATGACCTGGTTAGCTAAGCTTTGTGTGGTAGATGTTCAATGGTATATAGCTAACGTGACAGCTAAATAGTGTTACTGTTTCCACCCACCAGATAGAGAAAACGTATGGTTTACCTTTAGAAGCAATTAATACTCTCAATTGCTAGAACTGTAGTATAAAACGAAAGCCAATAATACTCAGCAAGAACCTCCAAATATCTGAAACTTCCTTCACTGCAGCAATGGACCCATCTGAAATTTATCCACAGAGATGACCAAACCAACCCCACATCTATATTAACCAAAAACGAGAAAAACCCAACCTCAAAAACTAATGCTAAATGCCCATGATACGGTTTTTAATGTTGAAATTGAAACTGTAAGAATGCATTAGAGCTTCATATTGGCCCACCAAAAAGATTGAAGTTTGACCAGTTGAACTACGCTACACAAATTGCCAGATGGGTTTTGCAGAACACAGCTTACCTGCAGAGAATAATAATACCTTAAAACCATGGAATTTAGAGAGCTGCAGGAATAGTGATGAAAAGAGTTGAGATCCATTGTACATTTTAAAATAGTAATAACAGAAAATTTCATAGTTACCTGAACCAGCCAAAATGTGGCAGAAATGGGTAAAATTTTTCTGTAATAGAATAATTATTTTGCATGGGAATTGGTGAACTTTATTACTGTATCGACTACCGAGTAATGCATGGGTGGTGTGCAAGTGCAAACCCACAATTTACCTTTACTACTCACGGAATCTAGGGAAGTGTTTCTGTGATGGGAACAGTTCGGTCCAGTGTCTACAGTGTATTAAACCTGTTGAGACAGTGATATGCGTTTAAAAATGAATACATGTTACAATTTTAACGAGTCTAGCATAGTTAGACACTAGACCTAATCCAGGCCGTGTGATATAGACAAAAATATAATACTGGGAAATATATTATATAGTACTACTCCCTAGGAAGAGAGACTTTGTTTTCAAATACGGATGTCCTTTTTAACGGTTACATTGTGAAAGTAGCATTTAATGGATGATACATGGACAGTGCAAGACGGCAAGAATGGTTTATCCCAAAAAAAAAAAAAAAAAAAATTTATTGTGTACTTTCGAAATACTATAAATATATACTTTTTTTTCTCATATAAATAGTAGATTTTATTAATTAAATTTATGATGAGACTTATTATTTATGTGAAATAAAAAGTACACATTTATGATACTCCAGAAGTACCTAATAATTTTTCAAAAAGAAGAAGGAAGGCATGATACATGAGTGTTAGGAAGGCATGACACATGAGTGATCAATATTCACTTCTCCTCATTCCTGAATCAATAAGTCTCCGGGTATAACTAATTAATTTCACAACAATTTTTTATTAATACATAATTCAATAGTTATAATCAATCAAAAAAAAAAAATTCAATAGTTATAACGGTAGAAGGAAAATTATTTAAACTCTAAATATTTTCTTTAGAAATAGGAAAAAGGTGCCAACTACTAGAGTTAAAAAAATCTTTTTCTCAAAAAAAAAAAAAAGACTCTTAGAAATTTCACAACAAATTTTATAACGACGTAAGTGGTAGTTTGTGATTAGTAATTAAAGTAATGTTAATGATGGTCTTATATGAAAGTAATATATTATAAATCATAATTTGTCACTTCAACAAAAAGTATGAAAAAAAAAAAAGTAAAATTTGTTATATATGTAAAACCGTTGTACATAAATTTATTTAATATATTTTTTTTAGAATACTAAGTATTTTTAACATACACACGAGGAAAGAGTAGAAGGTTTTATTTAATATAATCTATTATTATGTGAGAGAAATGAGTAATACGTTGACCAGTCCATTAAATCTTATGTTATATGCAATCTAGGGATTGATAATGGAATTTTCTTTTCTTTCTCTCATAACAAAAAATAAAAACATATAAACATATAATTCTTAATGTGACATATTATAATTGATATATAATAAAAATAATGTTAACTATTAATTCACGTAACAAGTGATTTTTTTTTTAATCACATCTTAAAAATTGGTAAAAATGTAACTAAAAAATTGGAAGAGGTAATAATCTATGCTTTTTTTAAGTTGTAACATGTTTTTGTTTATAAAATATTGTGTGCTGCTATGTGGTTTCTGAGTTCTGACCCTTTTCACGTGGCCACTATATGGACCGCAGTTGTGGGTCTGAACGGTACAAATGGTTTAAATAAATGATTGATTGGATGCATTATATGGCCCATCTTGACCAGGTCTTGGACTCTTTGGTACCACTAGAGTCTAGACAGTGATGAGTGAATGAGCCTGTAATGAACTCAGATGCACACTGCACTTAGTCTCCATCTTTAACTACTAGTATAGTGTGAGATCAGAGGCATTTAAATCACATGCTGCCATGTTTGGCAATGCCTCCCTTCTGATTTAGCCATTTGGTTATGAACTTTCAATTTTGTGAGAAGTCATTGATGGTTATGAACTTTCAATTTTGTTATTTATTATCAAATTGATTGTACATGGTTGTTTTTATCTTCTGAGTTATACATATCACATGAAACGGTGCAGGGTTCTGATATATATGGATTATGGTGACATGACATAATGGAGACATGATAGGAGGGTTGAAATGGCCCGAGTGCCACCCGACATGCATGGAGTTGTCCTAGCAGACAAACGAAGCCTTGAAATTTTCGTATTCCAAAGAGTCGTTTTGACTGAATTTTGGAGGAAACTTTTGTTTGTTGCCAATAGAGTTGTTCCATGTTTAGAAGCTATGTATTTTATAGAGGACAATATTTCTCCCTCGAAATTAATTAGAAAGAAACTCTTTAAACTTCTTTTATATATTTCTTTTGAGTGTGAATTTTGAAAATCTAATAGTTTGATTGTATGTTCTTTAAATTCTTAGTATATATGTCAAATTTCATTAAAATCGGATGTTATTTACTATTCAATCAATAAATTTATTTTTTATGTATAATTTTAGACCACAAAAATTAGAAATTTAAATTTTATTGTTGATGACATAGTTATTGATTTTTGATCTTCTTGTAATTTTGCAAGTATGCATAATTTTTGACCATAAATTAAAAACTAAAAATTTAAATTTTATTATTGATGACATAGTTATTGATCTTTGATATTTTTGAAATTTTGCAAGTATGAAAAATATAATAAGAACATGTAATTCAAATGTGAGATTTTGAAAATTCATATCCAATAAAAAAAAAAGATAAAAGGAGTTTGAAGGTTTTCTTTTTAATCAAGTTTGAAGAGAAAAATTTTCCATTTAAAAATTCTTGCATGTGACTATATGTTGTCATTGTGTATTTGGCATGTCATAATTATGATTTTGTTATTATAGAGATAATATGTCATCATAGGAACATCCACGTGTGTCAATCAAATTATTATCAAATCATTTAAATAAGTTGCATGACTATTTAATAGTTCATTCCATTAAAAATACAAGTGAATGTTCATTTGAGTTGCCACATAGTTGATTGGAGAAACTTTCCACAAACTCAATTTGGTGAGAAAAAAAAAATCTGTAAATGAGATGTGAAATTTATGAGTAGTTTAAGCTTACTTAAAAAATAAATAAATAAATAAAAACCTTGTTTTGTATGTTTATTTAACAAACAAGCTAAATTTTAGCCAAAGTTGAAACTCAATTATTAAATACCAATATGTAAACAAACTCGTAAGTATAAAACTGGTTGTGTGTGTGTGTGGCTAAGAGCCTTGTACAGTTGTACTTCCCTCTTAGTGTTCAAATCTCATTTCCTTCGTTGATCAAGTTACACCCTATATTAATACTAGTAAGTTGCATGTGCGATGCACGAATAATTTTATAATATTTTATTTAAGATGGTTTTGAAAAATGTTACACATATATTATAAAGAAAAGTTAAACTAAATTAGAGTAAAAAAACGTATACATTTTGAGATATTAAAAATAATTTTAGTAGCCTTCTCAAGGTAAGGTTTTATTATTATTTTTTTTTAAATCATGAAACCAAAAGTAAATGCAAAAGAGTAATAGAATCATGAAAATCAACTAATTTGTGTTGTGTTTACAAATTTTATACCATGAAATGAAAGTATGTCCAACTCTCTTACTATTTTTCATTCATCGATAGTGCGATATTAAGACATAGTGTGGGCAAGTGCGTATGAATGTGTTTTATAGATGATTTAAAACCATGGTAGAACATAATTTTATATTACGCACCAAATATTCTCTCTACTTATATACTCAAGACAAAAACCTAAATTATCCAAACCTAAATCATATATAAGCCCTTAATTTAAAAATAAATAAAATAAAATAAAATAAATTACCCGTAGGGATTTTGGTGGCTTAATGGTGGTGGGAGGCCAGTATGATGGAGGTTTCAGTCTCTCATATTCCTCTCTCTCTCTCTCTCTTACAAATGCTTTGTCAATCTCGGGTCTTTTATTTTGGTAATAGTGAAACATTGTGTTTCATTTAACAATCCACAACATTTTTGTGTCTCTCTATCTCTCCTCAGGGCCTTATCTGGTTAATTATTACTATTAGTCCTTAATCTTTTTTTTTTTTGGCTTTTGTTTTTAATACTAAAAGAGTGGGTATGCTAAAATATATATATATATATATATATATATATATATATATATATTTATACAAGATAGAATTATACTCTAGCCTAATCTAAGTGTATATGTGTGTGAAGCTCCCTCCTGGAGACTTGAACCCCGGCCCTTGCCCACCACACTCCACAAGCACTTATACTTGTAGAGTGACCATCGCACCAAAAGTGTGCTAAAAGATATTAAGACAAGAGAAAAATTTGTTGTAAACTTAAGCAATTAATGAGAGATTAATGAGATAATGGAAAAAATAAGTTAACGTGAACTTTTGGGTAATAGTAAAAAAACTTAATGAAAAGAAGTAAAAAAAGACTAAATGCAAAATTAGAGCATCACATGATAGGACCTCATGCATTCTCATATAAGGTTTCTACTTTTATTTATATATATATTGATATTGATTAGAACACTTAATAACTTTTTATTAAATTAATATTTAATAATCTCGCCGTTGGATTATAAATTCTCACCCTTTATTAATGTTAGAACTTTAGAACACTTAATAACTTTTTATTAAATTCATATTTTAATAATCTCAGTTTGGATTATAAATTATCATTTTTTTTCTTAATACAAACATGCCACATTTCATGTTAATTACTATAACCTTAAGCTACCAAAAAACAAAAAAACAAAAAAACAAAAAAAAAAAATTTTAAACATTTTATGATAATATAATTAATAATCACTCATCATCTTGATATTTCACAAGCATGGAGGGTATAAGGAAATAATGTAATCTAATGGTTGATTTGTCAAACTACTCTTTTAATGAAAATTTTGTTGGAGATCAAAGCAGTAAACAATAAAATAAACGATGTGAATGTATAATGAACAAACGAGGAACTTCGGTGGCTTAGAGGCATGATAAGATTGTTGTCCTTAAACAATATTTGCCCCCACATAAGGGTTGCTAATGGATTAAGGAAAATTTCCCTAATATAATTAAACCTTTTGGGCTTTACAAATATATATTTTGAAGAATACCCACAAAATTTCTAGTGTTTCTAAAATTTATATAAATAAATAAATATATATATATATATATATATATATATATAGACTATGAAAATAGTCACTAATAAAGTGTTATGACTGTCTCTCAATGGTCACAAACATTTAAAAATCAAGTGTGCAACTTTTGGCAATAAATTTTGCAGAAAGTGCAATTTTTACACAATCACTTAGGGGTGTGCATGGGTCGGGTTAAGGGGATTTTTTGACCCAACCCACTATGGTGGGTCAAAAAAAATTCAACCCAACCCATCACATAAATCCAACCCAACCCAACCCACATGGGTCGGGTTTGGTCGGGTTGAACCCATGGGTTTGACAAATTTTTATTATTATTATTATTAAATTGAGTAGAAAAAATATAATTATTAATATATTAAAAAAACCTAAAGATTAGTATCAATGTAACTCCTTAAAGGCAAACAACACTAATGACTAAACAACAATAGTAATTTATTAGGGTTTGTGTGAACTAATTGGCTTTTATATAGGATAAGAAGAACTGGTTATTTAAAAAAAATTATTAATTATATAATATTTTTTTATATATATTAAATTAGTATCAGTAGGAGGAACCAAGGAAGTGCTGCTCTACAGCTGGTTTAAAAAAAAATTTATTAAATATATAATTTATATTTATATATATATATATATATATATATAAATAAGTGCCCTACAGCTGATTTAAAAAAAAAAATTATTAAATATATAATATATTTTAAATATATATTAAATATGAGTGGGTCGAGTTGGGTTTGGCGGGTTTGTAATTTTATGACCCAAATCCAACCCGACCCGCTATAAAAAAAATTTTGTAACCCAACCCAACCCACCAAGCCTTAAAAATCGACCCAACCCGGCGGGTTGGGTCAGGTTAGGTCGGGTTTGACAGGTCGGTGGGTTTTTTGCACATTCCTACAATCACTTTTCGAAATTATACAAAAACTCTCGGTAGACTCTTGATCAATTGAAAAATACAAAGTCTATCAAAAACACTATAAATTAATACACTTTCCACTTGCTTTTCTACTGTTTCTTTCAAATATCTCTCCTAAAGAGATAATAACACTCTTCTACTTCCAAAGTGAGATCAAATAATATTCTTTCACTATTAAAGTGGGATCAAACTTGTATTACAATATACTTGGATATACAAAAGATCACGTATAATTACACCATGTGTGTGTCTATTGGGGGGGGGGACAATATTTAGAAGAAAGTTCCTACAATCCACCACATGCCAACTCAAAAGATTATCCACATTTTATTTTAGTCACATGACCTACTTATTAAACATATAATTTTTGTAAGTGTTTAATAAATCATGTGATTTAACAGACATGAATAGTCTTATGAATTGTCAAAAATGGGTTAGAGGAGATTCTTTCAAACTTAGGTAAAGTTTCTTAAGTATTGTATTTTAAGTTCTCCAATTGAATTTAACCATGTGGTTGCATTACCAACAAATCACATGGTTGAATATAATTGTTATTGAAAAAAAATAACATTATCAAATTTAAATAGGAATCTAAGGAAATGGATCTTTTGTATACAGATATAAACAAATTAAACAGACCCATGTGAGACCAAGGGGCCATGGCCCATGGCCATTACACCCCCCTTTCCCTCAAATTTGGTTTTTATTTAATAATAATAAATAAATATTTAAAGTTTGTCTCTTTAAGAATTCAATTGGCCCAAAGAGACTATATAAAAAAATAAAAATAAAAATTGAAATGATCAATCAGCATATAAATTGTGGCTCCCCTCTAAACAAAAATATTTTTAGCCCAACAAATTTCATAAATTTGTTTTCTATGCTTTTGGTGCTTTATGCAACTAAAATCCTGAGTGAACCCCCAAAAAAAAATTCCTAATCAGCATAAATTTAGGGTAAACTGAGAAATAAGAGGTCAACCTTCTGGAAAGATATAATTATTTTATTTATATTATAAGGTAGTTTATTGTTTTTATAAATGTATGTACACAAGTGAATGCTTCCCTTTTTTTCTTTTTCTTTTTTATCAATATATTTCATATCAGTTTTTTTTTTTTTTTCTTCAAAATTTTGATGGGATGATAATAGATGCACACTTATCATTATTTGTATTCATCATTATTTCTTTATGAATTGTGTCAAATTGTTGCTACGAATCAACGACCTATCAACTTGTTTATAGAGAAATTTGTACTTGTCTATACTATTTATATTGCAACTATAGAATGGGCATTTTTTTGTCGTTAAAATTAATATTAATTTTAACATCACTGTTAACTATGTGAGATTTCATCTATTATGGGAACTATTTTGACATATATAATATCAAAATGTTAGGGATTAAAGCGATAATATGGATCATTTTGAAATATGAGACAAATATTAGAGACCATAATAATAATTAAACATTGGGAAAAAAAAAAAAAAACCATGGGTCAACTTGATCATCTCATTACCACCGCATGTTCTTGGTGCGATGGTCACTCCACAAGTATAAGTGTTTGTGAGGCGTGGAAGGCAAGGGCTGGAGTTCAAGTCTCAAAAAGAGAGCTTCACACATATATACACTTAAATTGGGTTAGAGTAAATTCTATTTTGTATCAAAAAAAAAAACAAACAAACAAACAAACTTGATCATCCCATTGATTTAGGAGTAATTATTAAGTATTCACAGAGTGCGACAATGCGATGCTCCTTCCTACTACATTTATGGTAGATCTAACTAATTAAATTTATTGTGAGATTCATCATGAATGTAAAAAGAAAGAGCATCACATCATCGTACTCCAATAATACATAATAATTTTACTTGATTTATTAGGTCCAACTTAAGTTAATCCATTTTTCTATTTTGAAAATTATCATATTTTTTAGTAAAATTTGCAACGTGACTTTTGTGTTAGACTTAGAATCTCATTCCTTAACCATGCAATTTAAAATATAAACTCTAATTCCTAAAACAATAATGCTAGTATATCATACATTTTCACACATTGTCACAATTGTCCTACGTGGCAGATTATGAGTGATGGAAAAAAATAGCGAGTTTATGTGATAGTGACAAATAACCAGTCATAATTTGTTACATATGATAATTGAATTGTAGCAAAATATGTGAAAGTGCGTGGTAATAGCATCATTGTTGCTAGGTATTTACATTTTACCCTCTCGATTTGGATGAGTTAACATTCACATTGGTACTAAAAAATTTAGTTTTTACTAACTTAAAAGGTTATTTTATCTATTTGAAATACCTTACTTTACAATACATTCAACATCAAATGTACTATTTTTTTTATTGCTTCATTTAAATATATATTTTTAATGAATAAACTACTTTTTTAATCATTTTGTAAACAGTATAAATTATAAATTTTACTAGTAGCACTGTAGCAGTGTTCTGAATGCTAAAATAACATTTTAACATTTTAGCTATTAATGTGTCTGTCTGTCTCTATCTGATTTGAGTGGCCTTGTCGAAGGGGGATTAGGCGACGTCGTTTTGCTGCTCCTGCTGCAAAGTTCAAACTTTGTTGTTTTTCCCAGTTACTGTGTCATGATGAGGGTTTTGGGGTTTATCAACAACAGCTTCAATGGCCTCCAAAAACACAAAAGTATTGCCAAAATCAAATTCAAAGCAAACCCAATTGGGTTCAATCAATTTCGAAGCAGAGGCTTATCAGACTCCAAGTTTTTCAATGGCAGTGATACTGTGCTTCCGGTTCTTATCGTTGGTGCTGGACCAGTCGGTCTCGTTCTCTCTATACTTCTCACCAAACTGGGTATGCCTCTCTGACCCATTATGTTCTTTCTCTTGGTGACTTGTTTGGTGAAAACGAAATCTGGGTTCTTGCTTTTATTCAATGTTCTGTTAGTTTTAAATTTCACTTTTTGTTTTCTGTAAAGATAAAAGATCGTGTTTTTTTTTGGTGGGGTAGTCAAAAAATGTGAATAATGGGAGTGTAAAGCTTGTTGGCAATATTGGTGCTTTTACCGTGTGTTAGTTCTATGTGTTATTGGAAAGTGAATACTTGTTTTTTTTTGTGTGTGGAGTGTTGTGCTGGTATTGTATTTGAGTTGGGGCGTGTTAGAGTGTGGAAAAGGTGAAGCATCGTTTTCAAATTTTCAATTTTGGACTTTCTTGTAAGAGATTATTAGTATTATCTTTTTCTTTTCTTTTCTTTTTACTGTGAATTGCCATTCATTGAAATATTTTTGGATTTCCCTTGCACTTTGATGTGAGTGATGCAATTTAATTATATGCAAAATTTTTATGGTCTTTTTAGGTGTCAAATGTGCAGTTTTGGAGAAAGGCAAGAGTTTTTCTAAACATCCACAGGCACATTTCATCAACAATCGAACAATGGAGGTTGATTATCATATATGAAAGATAAAATTCATTTGGGCTGGTTAAAAATAAGCTCTAAAAAAATTCTTTTGTTTGCTAAGCAGTCACTTTACGGGTTCCAATTTCATTACAAATGTTTTGATTTACTTATCAGGTGTTTCGAAAGATAGACAGGCTGGCAGAAGAGATCCAGAGGTCTCAACCTCCTGTAGAACTATGGCGAAAGTTTATATATTGTACTTCGCTCTCTGGTTCTATTCTTGGTTCAGTGGACCATATGCAACCTCAAGGTGCGATTGATCTCTTCAGTATTTCAATATTGCCACTCATAAGGCAATTTTCTTATGTTTAATTATTGCATGACAATCAGTCTTCCTTGTAGATCTGTAGAGATTAAATAATGGGATGTGCTTATTTTTATATGTGAACTGTGAAGTCGTGGCCTTCGAAAGATTAAGCATGACCTGATTCTCTTGTTTCTTGGAACCAGATTTTGAGAAAATTGTGAGTCCTATCTCTGTTGCGCACTTCTCGCAGTACAAGTTAACTGCATCACTACTTAAGCAGCTAGAAGATCTTAGTTTCCATGTTCATACATCAGAAGCCTTTGAAGGCCTTAATCGTAGGCCCCTCAAGGGACAGGAAATTTTAATGGGGCATGAGTGTGTATCCATTGATGCCACTGGTCATTGTGTTGATGTCACCGTTGCTTTCCTCAAGGAAGGGAAGTATATGGAGAAGAATATTCAGTGTAACATCCTTGTTGGTGCTGATGGTGCAGGAAGTACCATACGAAAGCTTGTAGGAATAGATTTGAGAGGTGAGAAAGACATGCAAAAGCTTGTCAGTGTTCATTTTCTGAGCAGAGACCTTGGACAATACTTGATAAATGAGAGACCTGGTATGCTATTTTTTATCTTCAATACTGAAGCCATTGGGGTCCTTGTTGCTCATGATCTCAAGCAAGGGGAATTTGTATTACAGGTATTGCAATATTAGATAACGACACTATTTTAATTTGCACCATTTTCAGAAAATTTAAATTACTGGCTGCTCATTATCTTACAGATGCCATTCTATCCACCTCAGCAAAACATTGAAGATTTCAGCCCTGAGGTACTTCTGTTCACTACAAATAAATATATATATATATATTTGAAAAATAAAAATGAAACAAGATAAGTCTATTCTTAACATTGTCAGTGTCCTAACTTGTCTTCTCAAAGATAAAGGACAATTCCTATTTAGTTTGAGAAAGTGAGAAGCTATTAGTTACACTCCTGATACTTTACATGTGATGAACATGCTGGGCATTTGTGAGGCATAGTTATGAGATTTATTGTTAGATTTTCTGTGAAGGATTCAACTTTTTGTAGATATGCAAGAAGTTGATATTCAAATTGGTCGGTCGAGAGCTTTCAGACATAGATGTGATCGATATAAAGCCATGGGTGATGCATGCGGAAGTTGCTGAGAAGTTTGTATGCAATGACAATCGAATAATACTAGCTGGTGATGCTGCTCATCGGTTCCCTCCAGCTGGTGGTTTTGGTAAGTAGCCCTCTTTTTGTGTCGACAGTGCAATTCCTCTAGTCTATATGATGAATTTTTTTCCCCAGAAGTTCGTAGCAACATTGTGACTTATAATGCACCAAAGTTACTCAGAAAAATTTATGAATCCTTAGGTGTGGGATTTTATATATTCATTTCTATGCAATAAAATTGTTGGGAAGAACCTGTTGTAACACTTTGTGACGTGTGCCTCTCTAAGGATGCTCAAGTTGCTAGCTTTAAGCTTTTGTTTTGGTGGACATGGACTCTAGTAATGCATTGTAATGTGATATGTGTTATTTATGGTGTTAACACATGAGGGAAAGGCTGTGTATCATGAAGCTACCATATTGATATGTTTACACTTTACAGCTTATTTGAGGTTGTATGTGAATTTGAGACAAAATACTTTGGGGTTAGGATGTAGGATTTAGACATCAATAGAAAACATACTCTTGTTTTTGAAATGAATGAAGGACCTTTTTGTAGTGTACAAAAATATTTAAAACGTTCATGCGTGTGGAGGTCAACAACCATTTATAGCACAAAAGTGCTAATAATTCGAAGTTTTCTATATGCTGTGCAACTGATGGTTAACTGAGTCATTACGTTTCCATGCCTTCTCGTAATCAGAAGTCATAGAAAGTAACAAGTATCAGAGTTAAATACATATAGACATAGTATTGGATTGGATCTTGCACAGTACTGAAACCAGATGGCCTTCTAGGCAGGACTCAAGAAAAGGGTCCACGTCCTGCTTGATGATACTACTTGTGGCAAGGGGAGGACTATTCCTAGTTATTTTGGTTAATACTGAAGAAAAATAATCAGTTGAACAATTTTACATGACTTATGCAGGAATGAATACTGGCATTCAAGATGCTCATAATCTTGCTTGGAAAATAGCTTCTGTTGTAAAGGGTATTGCACCATCTTCAATTCTTGAAACTTATGAAACGGAACGTAAGCCGGTATTACTTTCTTCCACATTTTTATTTTGGTGTATGTTGCAAATTAATTTTTAATTTAAATAAAATTTTAATTTCTATTATTCTTCATCATTAGATTGCCATCTTCAATACGGCACTTAGTGTGCAAAACTTCAGAGCAGCCATGTCAGTTCCAGCTGCACTTGGTCTTGATCCAACTATTGCAAACTCTGGTAATCAATAAATATAGCCACTGATTCAAGCCTTTTGGACCCTGAGCTGTTTTCACTTCCTTGTTCATTACTCATTAGTGACATGTATTTATAATTGTCCCTTTTGCTGGAATTGCAGTACATCAAGTCATTAATAGTGGAGTTGGTTCTGTTTTACCTTCTGGACTACAGAGGGCAATTCTGGATGGAATTTTTACAATAGGCCGTGCACAGCTCTCTGAACATCTTCTGAATGAAAGCCATCCACTTGGATCTATGAGGCTTGCTAAATTAAGACATATATTTGAAGAAGGAAAGAGCCTTCAACTCCAGTTCCCTGCCGAGGATCTTGGTTTCAGGTGTAACCTCTATTCAATTTCTATCTTTGGTGCAGCTACTTCATTGAAAATTCTTAAAGTTGATTTCAACCTTGTGCTGAAATTCCTGATATGATTAAAAAATTTAACTAGTCCTAGACTCCTAGTGTTCTGTAGCTGTAACTAATATTGTGGCTTTGTACAGACATGCCACTTTCAATTGACAAATCTGATGAATGGATCATCAACCGAATGAGCGTTATCTTTATAACTATCTAATTCTAGGCCACTGATTTAGGTACCGGAAGGGAGCGCTAATTTCTGAGAGTGACAGTGTGCTGGGTGCCCCAGAACTGCCTACTGGTCGTCGGAGGGACTATGTTCCTTCTGCAGATCCAGGGTCAAGGCTGCCCCATATGAATGTGAAGGTGTTATCCAATTTATCAAATGAGGTATGTAGTCACTTTTGTTTTGTTTCCATCCGATAATGTTTTCAGAGGGAGGAAATAATCTTGCTCAGAATTACCTCTAAGGGTCCTTTCATCATCCCAGATGTTAGATTAATCAGATCACTATTTTAGAAACTGGGAATTCTATGTCCCAGTTGCTCATCCAGCAATTAGACTAAATTTAAAAATATTTTAATGTCACGTGTAAAGCTTGTGGGTGCTCAAGTGCTTATAAACGGTAGCATGTCGTGTTTTCCATATTTGTTAATTTATTTTCAGGTTTTTTTGTAGATCTGTTCTACGCTGGATCTTGTATCCGGAGACAAAGTTGAGTTCCTTTTGATTATCGCACCAGTTGAAGATTCTTATCATCTTGCTCATGCTGCATTCAAGTTGGCTAAGGAATTTGAAGTTTCTGCTAAGGTATGTGTTTTATGGTCTGCTGGTACTAAAGGAATTGAAGAAGGAAGTAATGCTGCATTGACACCTTGGGAGAATTACATAGATGTTGTGGAAGTTAAAAGGTCATCCACTTCACCATCATGGTGGGATATCTGTCAGATGACTGACAAAGGAGCCATCCTAGTTAGGCCTGATGAGCACATTGCTTGGCGTGCAAAGTCGAGAGTTGTCGGGGATCCTATTATGGAGATGAAAAGGGTTTTTTCTGCAATATTGGGTGTAGATTCAACCAAAAGATAGGAAACCATATACTAACACTATGACCTGTATTTGAATTCTGCACATGCTTTGGAAGGAGATGTCTTACCTGCAAGTAGCCACATTGGCCCACATACCTCTTGCAATCTGGATGTGCAGGCCTGATTGATTTATTTTTTCATGAGATAGATTAAATTTTGAATAAGTATAGTGATAATCTTTTCCACGGTTGTTGAGATGATAAACTGAGTGGTGGGTAATAAAAGTAGTGTTAAGTGGTGAGTTTATATTAAAGCAATTGTTCACCACTCAAAACTTGCTGTCTTATTAAGTTGTGAGAAAAAGTTGTATAAGAGCGGTTTAATTTTTTGGCTGGGAATAACCACAATACATTGTATATGTTTCTGCCATTTTAAGCTTGCTAATGCCAAAAGTAGTGGTATATATCAATATGCGATATATTCAGTACCTATTTAACCTTTTGTTTAGTTTATATGCTGTATGTATTCAAGCCCGAATTATATTCGGAATAAGACTATAAGAGCATTCATATCCTAAAATTCTATCTCATCCTATTTTACCATCTCAAAAAACTACTTTATCAATTATACCATACCATTTTACAATACTCTCAGCATTCCAACTTTTGTTTTACAATACAACACATTAAATTAATATTTCTACACAATAAAATAATATATCCCAAAAGTATTACTGCATTAATATTTAACGAGATTTAGGAAAAATCCTAGATAATTTGTTTGCTTTTCTCTTTGTTTTACGTTACTATTTCATAATTTAGAAGGTAAGGAAGATTATTAGATGTATCATGTATGCTTTCTGTTCGTTTTAAATATAGTTCATGGAAAAGATGTAGCAATTCTAAAGACGAGAAATAAATGGGAGAAGGGGAAAAAAAAAACCTCACATAGGTGAACCCAGTTTCAGTACCAAATAAAATAAATATGAGAAAATGATACAATCAGCTGTGAAGGGAGATTTCAGCAAGCGGGTGTTACTTTATTCATGCTGTTAGAAATTGGAGTCTTTCCTTTGGGTGGATGTATTTTTTCCTGAGCTAAAGAGATTTAAGATTGCAGGATCAGAAGTTAAAAAAGGACCAAAAGCATCCTTATTTCATGCCCTTAGTCACATATAATACAGTGTCACAAAACATAACTTCAAGTCATCCAAATAACTTTCTACTGGTAATAACATCATTGGTGGATCTTGAAGTTGCTTTTACAAAGGGATTTTTACAAGGGTCACAGAGACCAAAATATGGCTCAAGGCCTAGTAATATCAAAGTAATAATTGTATTGTCATCAAATTGGCATTGTACAAGCAAGATTCTTCCTATTTTTTAAAAGGTTAAAATGGTTTTGTTACATCAAACACTATTCAATCAATCAGATTACACCTTCTGAATGCTGGGGTTTATACGAAAAGAGAGTAGTTCAATACAAGAACATGCTAATAAGATTATAAAGTTTTGTATTCAAATGTGAAATAGCCACTCTCGGCAACAGATCTGCTGAATTGCAATTCTGTCCAACTGCTTAATCAGAGATGCTGCTTGATGATATCCATGATCTACTAGAGCAGCAAGCTTATCTGGTAAACAGGTTGATCAAATGGCCAATAACTCCCGTGACAATCCCAAGCAAGCAGCCAGCAATAACCTGTAATCAAACAATGATGTAAAAGAATGACAACCACCACCAACATAGAAACAATTCATCTCACAGCTTCTCTTCAAGGTATGTTACTTATAAATAGGATCCGGATCCTCAAATCACAACTTGCAACTCTGTTCCTTGATAAGCTAAGGAGTTGAACCAAATGATACATTCCTAGAAGGTGAAAATTATAACCATCTAGCAGTACTAATCCTGAAGGGACCAGCAATACAGCAATATGTCATATTAGGCACACCGTGAACTCAATATAAATGAGTTTTAATACCCGTTTGGATAGAGTCTGCGTCCAACGTTTCTGCGTTTCACACTTTTTTTTTTTCATTGAGAAGCACGTTTCAATGCTTTCAAGTGGGTCCCGTGCACTGTTCATGGAACCTACAAACCTCTTTTTTCAACAAAACTTTCATTAAAAATGGGTCCCACGACACTATTCATACATTTAAAAATTATTTTGCTACAGTATTTTCAGTTTTTAGCAAAATAAGCGTTATCCAAACGGACCCTTAATCTCGTATATGGTATTATATGGTCCATGATGCTAAGTGAAGTCAGAATTTCTAAGAAAATAGCATTTAAGTTCTCTGAAGTCTCAGCTTCTGACAATTTAAAGCTAGGAACTGAATAGACGTACTTACATTGAAGAAACAACTTATTTTAACAATACAATCCTCTGCAATCTACAGAGCAACTATTGTTTGTGGGGATATTAAGATTATCAAGTATCTTCATCAAAAGAATATCCATATAATTTTAACAAAACATGGCAGGTTAGGGAAGTTAAAAACATCATAATCTCAATCAATGAAGAACAGCTCAAGCTAAATGGATGTTCTCGAGATACATAGACTAAAATTCCTTGAATTCTAATAAAGTATCATGTGGATCTACCATCTAATCATAGAAGGCAGCATACCTGAGGAGGGGTATGACCAAGAAGTTCACGCAATGGTCTGCTCTCAGCCAGAGGATGCTCGGCAGGAAGTTCATATACGATTTGATTCAAAACCTAAAGAATGTCCAGTTTGAATACATGAAACAAATTAGCTAAAAAGAAAACAAGATGCCCATGTATCTCAATGGTATCAAAATAGCTGTTAATCAAATGCATTCCAAAAACAAAAGCTTCTTTTAGAATTCAATTCTTAGATATGACTTGGGAGTTAAGAGAGTCATGGGAGAAAGCTTGTGCGAGAAACAAAGAGGAGAGGGATTTTGGGGGGGGGGAAGAAAACCAAGATTAGCAAAAGCATCAAACCTCTGCTTGGCGTCCAGCATGTAATCTCACTCCAGTGGCATCATACATCACCTGCCATGAAATTCTCTACATCAGAGACCTCCCCACATTACAGATAACGATCCTTATTTCACATTGTTTGAAAATACTTAAAAGGATGCAAATAAATAACAACTAAAGCTGAACTTCAAAATAAATGTTCAGATGCTGTAGTAACACAAGTTTTAAAGAAATATCTGAGGGTTATATTTATATTTCTCATTAGCCAATCACAAGTAGATGCAGAGAGGGGATCATACAACACATGCTAAGACCAATGCAGTTGCAAACACAGATCCTCCAAAGCCTTCTTGGAACCCGACGGCTGCAGCGAGAGCAGTAACAGTCGCAGAATGAGATGATGGCATTCCACCAGACCCAACAAGTTTCTTGAGATCCCATCGTCTTTCCTTATACCTGCAAATCTATAAAGATTAAGACTCTTAGGATAAATTAAAAGTCAAGCAGGACTGCCGCATCAATCTAAGTAGAAGCATAAGAGTCACATATAGCTAGAAACCCCTTTAACTAAGCTCAAAAAAGCATTCAGACAAGCTTGCAACTAGAAAATTGTAATCTAATAATATATCTAGAATTTGCCGAAAATATTAAAGAACTCCTCTCTACCAACATTCATCTTATCATATCATATTTATAAGAACCAAATGATTATTAGTATTAGGTGATTAGAACATCAACCAACCCATGGAATCCTACTTTAGTCTTGTACCTAGCCATCCTTGCCCTCATTCTATCATGCCTGAAATGGCTGTTTCGATCACCAGCATATGAAAATTCAAGTCAATGGCGCCAATACAAGAAAGCAATACCCAAACAAAACAACAACAAAAAAATGCCATCATTAGAACATATATGAGCTAATGCATTGACCTCACAAGTCAAGTCATTTGGAGAAGTCATAGCAAGTTAGCAAAAACCCATTATCTTGATGGGGGTTAATGGAATTAAACGTAGCTGAATGTCACCAAAAATAAAATAAAAAAATTGAACCCAATGAAACTTGGGACTTGAAAAAGAATTTTATTAAATTGACTTCATAAGTTTCTAAAACAGTTCATATTCATTTCAAGATCTGGGCAAGCCCAAATCCGCTTAATAAGTGCGGTACAATCACAAAGCAAAATCGCAATATATTTAATCTAAACAAACAGACCCCATCGTAAAAATTGAATTGGATTGTTGCAAAAAGAAAACGAAACCCAAGTCAGATCCAATATAAAGAATCGCAAGAAAGAAGAAAAACTCAATAAAAGAAAACAAGAAAGAGAGAGAGAGAGAGAGAATAGAAGTAGAGAAAATACCAGGAGGTGAAGACCTTGATAAATTGGGCCATAGCGAAAGCTGTGAGAGCAGAAATGAGTGGATAATTCGTAAAGATTGAGGATGACAAGGACGAGGAAGACGATGAAGCCGATGTAGCATCCATCTCTCTCTCTCTCTCTCTGTGTATTTAGCTCTCTACAAAATACTAATCAGATATACAAAAAAAATATACTCTTTATAATTGTGTGGGTCTTTTGTATTTGTTGGTAGTGAAGAAAACAAAATTAAAAAATTTTATAAAAATTTTGGAGAGAAAAGCAAGTTGGTGGAAGTGAAAGGAGGAGGAAAGCTAGGACTGGTTGTTTTGGGTTTTTTTTTTGGGGGGTTTGAGCAATATATGTATGTATGTATATATAGAAGGATCTGGAATTCTGAAAAAGAAAGCGTTTGTTAAGGCGGCGAGTTCAAGTGGGAGTTCGAATAGAGATTCTTGTTGTTGTTCTTGTTTTTAAGGCATTGGATTTGTTTGGGGAGCTGACATGTTTTTGGTTTCTTGTTCTGCGTTCTTATTAACTAACGGTCTTTGCTTTCTCTCTCTCTCTCTCTCTCTCTCTGTCTTTCTTATTAGGTTCCAACTGAATATGCCTCCTTGCTCACTTCATGTCTAGAATATACCCCAACTTCCCTCTTCTTCTTCTTTTTTTTTTTTTTTTTTTTTGCCAATCATATTTTATTGTCACGTTGAGTTGAGGTGGTAATCATTTTCATTTTCCCATCGGTCATTTTGTGGGTTTTTTTTTTTTTTTTTTAGTTATTACAAGACCTAATGTATGTAGAATCATGAAGTGGGGTGTAATCAAATCTTATGATAATGACTATGTTTACCCAAAAATAAAAGGTGGTTTCATCAATATTAAGGGTAAGTTAGTAGATGATAGTTTTTACAAATTTTTTAGAGATGTGAACGTGCAGGCAATGTCCAAAAATACATACCAAAATACGAAAGGGTCAAGTCAGAAGAGTAACAAGTAATCGTGAATTAAAAAATTCCAAGGCCACGAGGCATCATTTAACCCAGTGAATGTTATCTAAGATCCAATAAAAGCCTAGATCGCAACAAATACGTGTCATTACTTGTTTGTGCCGCCAGCAGACTTAGTTTGCCTTAACTTCCTACAACTCAACACCTAAATACCATTGTGTCTTTTTCTTTTTCTTTTTTTAAAAGAACAAAAAAATCAAACCGTGAGACTATTCCTATTCAAGTTTTATTATTATTATTATTTTGTAGGTAATTTTGAAAAGTTCATTAAATAAAACTTAAGTTTTAATTCAACCTGAGCAACTTCTATTGACATTATGCCATAACAACCTCTTGCGTGTATATTACAAAACTCGGATAAATGGCTTTTGACTGTTGAGCTGGTACAAAAGTACAATATAAAAATAAATATTGGACATTTCCAAATTCATTGGAACTGTAAAAATGTAAGCATCTTTATGAAAAAGCCGAAGTCATATTCCTTTTAGACCAACAAAACCTGAGTGCCGTTTGTGCAAACATTTACAAACGCATTTGTCTCACTATAAATGAGAGAAGGATACAAATTCTGCTCAGGACAGTGTATTCTAAAATGAACCCTGCTTTAACGGCAAGGCACCCATTAACATTATACCATTTGGCGATAAGCAAGCACTCCAAGAAAGAAAGATCCAGTTGTTCCGTCTTTAACTTTTTTTATGATTCCTGTAGAATATGTAAACCGATTTGGATCAGTATGACATGGATTTGAAGCAAGAAGCAAGCTATTGTGATCAGATGGCAGAACAGTTGTAGGATCTCTTTACTTCTAGCCCTACCATCTTTGGTTTTTAAAAATTGTCTATAGCATTTTATGGGCTCCAAACACCATGGGCTAGAAATAAGAATGCTTACAGGCCCACAGCCACATATGTAAGAACTGAAATTTGATGACTGTACGGAAATTATGAAGATTTGAAAGTTAGACTTGGGCTCTTCCATGTGTTCATCCAGATCTTGGATTCATTTACCATTTCTGCCACAAAACAATATCAAAAGCCAACAGTAACAGTTAATGTCTTAGAAGTTAGAACACTGCCAAGATATGACTTTATATTTTATGTGTCATAATTAGTGTTGTATGCCATTGTAATTTACAACATAAATAAAAACTAGTGAAGCCATCTTTGTCCTATTATCTGTTTTACTTTTAAGTTTTTTATTTTAAAATTAATGAGTTTCTTTATTTTTTCAGGTGTGAAACATAAACTCCATTATTCATATTATTATAACACTGACTCTTTGGATTTGGATGTTCCATACAAGTAAAGGTAGAAAGTACATTAGTCAATCATGCACACATTTTTTTTTTTTTTTGATTGTGTTACAAGATCTTGTCTACATATATCGCTATTCACATATTCTTCAAAGTTCAGTGTTGTAAATTTTTCATGCCTTGTAATGGATTTGTTCAGTTAGGCAAAGTAGGTGTTGGCAAAGCCTGACTAATACATTAACAGAGATTGGGACAAAGAAAGGGGGAACAGCTTACCTGCCATAAGTTAACATCTTTATACATTGACAAGAAGTCTAGGACTTGCTCTTTGGTGTTGTATATTTGCCTCCAAACAGCAAATGCTTTACAAGGACAAGAAGTCTTGGAACATCTGTTTCATATCCCAAAGAACAATTAGTTGAAGAAATGTGTAATTAGCTAAATATAATTTTCGCCATTCTATTACCTAAAGAGGCCCCGTAGTTTAGTTGCTGGTTACCTGATCCTGAAAGATTAGAGTGCTTCCTTCCCAACATAATTCATGAGTTCTGCTTTTGCTGCTTCCATTAGCACCTGGAAATCTATTTGTGTATACCTTCCCCTGTGAAACAGAATTAGCATAACCAACTCAGTTTCCTCCTCAGTGAAGAGTTTCAAGCCATTACCACACAACACAAATGGTTCACATGAGCACACTGCTATGCAAATGGCTCAAATGCGATAACGCGGAGTAAAGCTTAATTAACCTAAGACTTTGTCCTGTGTGGGAGATTTAAACAACTGTAAAGTAAAATCACTAACTTTACAGGTAAAGGCTAATTTCACACTATTATTCATTGCATCTTCTCTGCAACAAAATAAGATGATTCCATTTTGATTCAACCTCACAAACATTAAAATTTGTCATGGGTCCACAGACCTAACTGTTTCAAGGCTCACGCAGGATCACATTTATTTTGGGCCAGAATGTGATTTCCACATGTTATTAAAAGCTTTTAAAGGAAATCATTAAAGGGGTATATACTGATGTTTTCAAATACTACCAGAAAATTGGAACTGATGAAGAGCCTTGGACAAGAAGGAAAAATATTATCATAACTACATTTCCATGTGCTCCTCGAATATGATTAAGTATTAAAAAAGATGAACATCCCTTTCTTGGCAATAATAGACAGATTGCATTAATTTGGTACAGGAGACCTCCTAAGAGAAACCTATCAAAAGATTCGTCCACCTTGCACTTGATAGAAAAAGCAAGAAAATTATACCTTAACAATTGCTTGATTCAAAACTGACATCATCCAAGATATAGGAGTCAGTCTTTCTTTATATATTACTACAAGCATATGAACAAAAGAAATATAGATAATATATCTTTGAAGTTATGATTTGTTCCAAGGTGTTTAACTGGCTTACCCTCATCAACGATGATTGGTATGAACCCCCACCAAAAGGTCCAAAACAATGAATTAATGGCAAGTATTTCAGTGGAAAGTGGAAAAAAGGTTTGTTTTGAGTTACCAAAAATGAGTTTTGGACCAAATCATAGAAGGATAGGATGGGCTTGCAATTCCATGCATTATCCTTGCAACAGCTCTGGGGTTGAATTTAACGTGTGAGTTACTCTGTAGAAAGACCTGTTATTTCAAGAAAAAGAAAAAGAAAATAAAAAATTTTGATACTACCAAACATGATTGCCATTAATACAAAATCTAAGTACCCCAAATAAATACTCACCTTAATGTCTGCTCGCAAAAATCGGCTGCACAAGTAAATGATAGCGTTATCAGTATGATGAAAAAGCATCTACAAACAGTGTGATTCACATTTCTTAAAGTTTACACACCCAAGTATTATATGGTATTATAATAAAAGTCAAGGCAGCAAATATTAATATCAACCTGTTTTGACCCATCTTATTAGAAATGTCAGAGTTATCATCTTCATTAAAGTAACCCAAAATCTTCTTCTGCAAGCATGGTGTATGCTGAGAACCAAAGCAACCATGCTTCTTCTCACACACATTTGCTGCAAAGACTGCAGCATTAAACATTGTGTCCAACTTCCGTACCTAATCCATAAAAAGCAGAACACTTATGTAGATTAAAACAGAAAAGAGCAAAGAAAGGAAAATACAAAACTACATGAGCCTGCAGTACAGGCCAATCAATTGGCTATCAAAACTCATGAAGAGCAAGCATGCAATGTGTTTGATTATGTGACTAGACCAGTGGTAGCATCATTGCAAACTGCTTAACATTCTGGATGGGCTACAAAAATTATAAGGAACTGCTACACTCCTAAAGGAATTTTGACTTGCACTAAATGGCACTTGAGCTATTCCCCCCCACCACCCCCCCCCCCCCCCCCCCAAAAAAAAAAGAAGGAAAAAAACATCAATAATTATATTAGGTTCTTTAAACCTAGATGTTCTATTATACGAGACATACAACAGAATCCATCCATAATCTAATTAGATTGACTCTGCATTAAATTATTCAGCATTTCTTAAACAACAAAAAATGTCTTACAACAGAAAAGTCACTTTTCTTGTATAACAGCCATCAGAGATACACCATAACACTAGGTCGGTATGTTTTGATTCTTTTGAATCACTTGTAACAATATGATCAAATGTAAATTGGAGCTTATGAAAGGGAATTCCACCAGTAGCTACACTACATTTAATATTTATACGTAATGAAATTGAGAAACAGTTTCTAAACTGTTAACATTACAATCAATCACCTTACAAGTTTCGACTTCTGATAACCATTTTGTAAGATGTGCTGACAGAGAACAAAAATCACCAGGTACTTTCATGATTGTATAACAAAATGCCATGTCCTTCACCTCATATGTTATTTCTCCCTTAAACTAAGATAACAGACAAACAACAAGACAATTAGTTTCATAAACATTAACTGTAGAAGAAAATGAAACATGAAATAACTTTGTGTAGCTTAAAATATATAACAGAGAATGAAAAATTGATTTGCTTTCGAACAATGTCAACCTTTAGATTCTGCAACTGATTTGATAGGTCAATTGCTGTAATTCCAATGCTATTTGCCACTGTGGGTATGTCAAACAGATATTGCCCTTGCTTAGCTTCAGATCTGAAAACAAAATTTAGCATAACTCAATTTACCTGAGTTTCATGAGCGAGAAATATTTGATTGCTGTAATCAAAACTATAATGTATACTCACTTCTTAAGAATTGCGGCAACAACCCTATTTATTTCAGCTAGCAACACTGGGGAAGTCTGCTTGATGAAAATACCACTATCTTTAAGCATCGATAAATGAGAATTAACATGGTAACAAAGATAAACATATATTGAAAGCATATTTGCCAAGCACCTTGTGGAAATTTAAAGTACAAGTTACATTTAGTTGTGGAAGTAAACGCAAGTATTGTACTTCACCCAACTCTAAGTTCGTGAGAAGTGTCAACATCACCTGCCAAAGCAAAAACAAGAAACAAGCATTTAGCTCACAGGGCTATGCCGGAGGGAATTCAACCAGGCACTTTATTGTTATTCACAGTTATTAGGCACTAAGAAGACACCGTACTGGTCTGTATGTGTGGGTCTGTGCAATGTGAATTTAGAGGATACAGTCATAGGTGATATAGTCCTGGCAAATGTATAAGGGATAAAAGAACCTTAGCTAATAGTCTATGCCCAAAACTTCAGTTGCTGCATGGCAAAAGGACCTTGGCTTCATGACTCATATCACTAATATAAACTGTTCCTGGCTCAAAGTGGATTGTTTCATAGTTGGTCAGGTACTGGTTAAGACGACAGCCTTCTTTGGATTAGTGATTAGTCGTGCATTTTGCTAAGGTTCCAAGTAAGGTGAATAAAAAAGAGCAGTAGTTGTTAAGAATATTTACTTGGGGAGAAAGAAAGGACCCTAACTGAATAAATAAATAAGAGTACCATGACAATTCACATATCAATCTCAACAAAACACTATAAGACATTACCAAACAGGTATCCTTCATCAGAACAAGCATCTCCACCTCTAAATAAAAAGATGAAATTGGAAGAACAGATATACATCCATTATTGATTTAGAAAAAATAAGTACATTCACCAATAACCCTCATATGCCTGGAATCATCTAATTTGTTACCAAAGCTAGCATTTTAAGGGACTTAATCCTAAGTTAGTTCTGGCTGTTTGGTGAATACATAACTTTTTTACTCACCCAGGTTTTATCCTAAATGTTTGGATCAATCAATAATTTGATCATAATAAAAAAATTTCTAATCATCATAATATGATAATACACTGACTAATTTAAAAGAACAAGAAAATTGTGAAATGACGCCAGAAAAAACCCTGCACAAAATTTATCTGTAAACATCAATTACTACTAACTTCAAAATTTAGAATATTGATACAGAAAAATTACAAGGAAAGGACCTCTTCTTTCATATCAAACATGCGGGATGCTGATTCTTTGACTAATGAACATATTTTCCCATGCGAATTCTTGTCATTGAAAACTTGATTGAGAAATTTGTTTACCGCATGTTCATCTACTCCTTCACTGAAAACAAAATACTGTAAATGAATTCTAACTTGACAAAAGGCTTATATAAATCAAAATTAATTGTCTAGATACAATTATATTTGATTACCTGTGCATCAGACTACGAAGTTTGAAGTACGTGTCATCATCAAAAAGTAGATGGCAATAGGACAACCTCCCATCCCTTCCAGCACGCCCAATCTCCTACACAAAGTGTGAAATTTATTTCATAAGTAAACAACATTTTTTTTTTTAAATCCTGTCAAAAAACCAGTTGTTAAGAATCAAGTGTACCTGAACATATTCCTCCAAGCTTTCTGGCAAGCTGTAATGAATTACCTGAAACAGATGGAATTAGGAAGTTTTTATATTGATTTCTATATGATGGTTCCATACAGGAGCATGCATATTTCAATGGAAAGATATGTCATAATGGACCGCTAAATGTGTGGTACAAAAAATACTGAGTAAATCAAGGATACCAGAAATTCCATAAGGATAACCAATCCATATTAACAGCATGTGTGCATAGACAAGCCGAAGACATTCTAAAGATTCCAACACCAGATTATTGACTCCACTTTAAGAGTCTAACCAAGTAACCATAAAAAACCTTTACTTCAAAAAATATCATTTGTTTCAGATGGAGTCAAACTTGTGTGAAGGAGACTTCTAGGAAGCTTGGAGCACAGGACGCAACAAATATAAGAGTAGCTCTGTAGCCATGTATGCACAATGAGTTTCACTATAATATTGACACTCCATCCTAATGGATTACTTTAATAAATGAAACAAAATTTGCCCTGTTTGGCATCAGTTCATTAGAATACAATGCAGAGAAACCACAATGATCATGCTTAAGGTTTTTCTACTTACAGCTCCAACATCCTGCTTGTCAAGCCCCATTCCAAATGCCACAGTTGCAACAATCTTCCATGACAAGTACAAGTCAATGATTCAGACAAGAAAAAGTTGTATGTGCTACAATATAAAAGTGCCAACAAAATTGAAAAAAATTGAAAATTTTGAAAAGACATAATGCAGATAAATTTCAGACACCAGGCTAGAGAATAATTTTCTTACCACTCTAATTTTGTTCGAACAAAACAATTCCTGTGTACGGCTACGGTTTTTTGCAGGGATTCCACTGTGATAGCTCTAAATAGCAGTTCCAATTAATATTGTCAGGGTTGCCGTTAATATTAAAAAGCCACATAAAAGTCAAGTATCATGCAACTGAGAAAGTGAAAGTCCAACCTTTGCTGAGATATTATTATCACACAAGTATCTGCTTATTAGATCAGTTTCAGACTGCAAAACCAAAATGCAAGTATTAATTGTCATCTAATCTATGAAAATTATGAAATGCGTATTAACATGAAGTTTAAAACCATCCATCCCAACAATACTTAAGTGCACTCTGGTGATCTGAAATTGCAAGCTCTGGAAGCTAATGGATAATACAGAGATAACCCCTCCTCCTCCCCCCCCCCCCCCCCCAAAGCAATTGCAATAGTTGATCTTCTAAACAGTGTTACAGAATCAAGAAACCATGGAGTGAAAAAATAAGATGTCATAGGCCATGATATATTTGAAACATAAAATTTTACAAGCGTACCTGAAATTTGCAGTATATGATGATGCTCTTGACTTCCTTAAAGGGAGAAGACTTCATCAACATCAGCAAATCTTTCATTCTATTATATTCATCACATCCAAGGTAATAATGGGTAAATTTAACAGATCTATTCATTTAAGCCAATTAAAGATGAAAATCAGAGATTAGACAAAAAATAACCATTCACACTTGCCTATTTCCACTTAAAGATACTGACAATTGTAAATTTTCCCTTAGTTGTTCTTTTTGAATCAGATTGGTCTGCGGAATGGCTAGAGCAGACATAACAGCATTTAATGTTGTGACTGTGGCAGTAGCAGTCATTGCAAGAATGCATCCAACGTTTAGTCTGTCACGAAGCATAGATGCCCTGAGCCTCATGAATGAAGGCCGGAAATTGTGCGACCTGTTTTATCCAAGAAATACACATGCAACTTTGAATTTTAGCTGGAAAACAGAAGACTACTAAACATGATTCTGATTAGTGTAAACAGTGGTATAACCAACAAGCCAAAACCCAAAGGAGACAAAAGGCGTTGCAAGCACTCACCATTCAGATACACAGTGAGCCTCATCAACCACAACAAGTGAGATCGATAAATTAGTAGAAACTACTGACAAGAATTCCGCGTTTAAAAACCTCTCCGGTGAGACAAATAGCACCTGTAATAGAAACCACAAAACCTCAGCTTTTGGTAATCCTGCAAGCGGGTGTCGAAATCTACTACATTTTAACAACCCACAATGCAGTGAGTGACACCCAAATCGCATTTTAGTCACAAAATTAGCCATATAATTATCACCCCTCGAAGCTAAAAAAGCATACATATTGTGATAAACTCACCTTTATGGTTCCTTCTTGAAGCTTCCTCAGTGTCTCGGAAACCTCTTCAAGTGTCTAAAACATTGAAAAAACAACACACTAATCACACGACCAATCCAAAACCACTTTGGCACAAAAGAGACATATCATTAGTTACCTGACTGCTACAAAGAAGACCACCCGGAATCACAGGAGGCAGCTGCCTCAACTGATCAATCATCAGCGCGACCAAAGGACTCACCACCAGCGTTAACCCCGGCAAAACCATTGCCGGCAACTGGTAACACAGAGACTTCCCAGCACCAGTTGGCAAGACCAGCATCGCGGATTCTCCGGCCAGCACCATCTTGATTGCCTCCAACTGCCCATCTCGGAACGAATCATAACCATACACCAAATTCAACAGCTTCAACAAGTTCTCATCCGAGGCCTCATTTCTCGCTGCCAACGCCGCCTCTTCAATCAATTGGGAGTCCAATTTCGCTCTCCCACTTTCCTGTTTCTGCTTCTGCTGCTCGGTTTCCACAACCAAACCATCTTCTTCGCGCGCATTCTTCTCATCTTCACCTTCACCTTCACCTTCAACTTTTCTCTTCTTTTTTCTATGAAATTTTCGACTGCTTGTAGAATAAGAGCCGTAGATATTTCTTCTGGTTTTGCCTTTATTGGCAAACTTTCGCCTTTTTCCATTCAGGTTAAGCTTCACGAAGTTCCCTTCATTGCCGCATTTTCGCAACTTCGCCGGCGGTAGAGGCGGGTTACTCCCGATCAAATTGGAGTGTCTCTTAACGACTTTGTGTGAGTTTGTGGAATTCGTAGCTTCCGAATTGGACTGGAAATGATCGGCGACAGTAATGGCGGGTTCGGGGGGCTCGAAATTGAGCGAGGGTTTGTTGAGTTTGCAGAAAGAGGCGGAGTTGGAGAAGTGGCGGGCGGGGAGGGTTTGGGCGGCGGAGATTGAGTCGTCGTGGTGGCGGTGGTGGTGGTCGGAGGTGCGGCGGAGGATTTGGAAGGGGAGAGTAGAGAGGGGAGAAGGAGTGGGTGAGGATGGAGGTGAAGGCGAAAGTGAAGGTTTGGGTTTGGGTTTGGGGTTTGGGATCGGGGGTTTTTTGGGTTTAAGACTAGGTTTGGATTTTTTGGAGGAGGTAGTAGACTGACGTGGCGGCGGTGGTGGTGGTTGATAGGGGTCTCGTGGAGGAGTGGCGGAGATGTGAGAGCCATCGGAGTCGGAATCGGATTCCATTTTTTTTTTTTTTTTTACCGTTTATGATAGAGATTTGCTGAGAAATTTTAGAGGGAACTAATAATATTGGATCTCTACTGTACATTTTGCTCTAATTTTCCCGCCAAATTCTTTTTTTTTTTTTTTTTTTTTTTTTTTAACTTTGAGATGGAATACCCCAAAATACCATCGAGTATAAAAATTCTGCTTTAGTAATATTTGACTTTTTTTCTTCTCTTTATTTTTTTGGGGATAAAATATAGTTAATAATTATATCCATGAGGTTTGGCGTATCTTCCAATTTAAAAAAAAAAATGTATTTGACTTGTTGACTATTTTGTTGTTGTTGTGTGTGTGTGTATTATAATTCAATAGTTACAAATACAATAATGGTAAGTAGAGTATTTGAACCTTGAATGTCTCAAGTGAAAACACTAACAAGTACTAGTTGAGTTACAATACTCTTTACCTATTTGTTGTCATTTTGAGTCATGACATAATATGTCTTATGCTAATTGCTTTGGCATATTTGATACAATGTAATGGTGATTACATTTTAATAATAAAAAGGTTAAAATGCAAAACTCACCCTTTAAGTTTCTTCATAATTGACTTGAAGATATTTTGTGAAAAACTCTCTATTTGATTCATTATTTCCAGTTAATCTTGTGTTTTCTTGTAGGATTTTTTATGTGTTTTGAAAAGGAACCATGTATAACTTTTTATGGTCGAAAAATGGGAGTTTTGAATGGCTCCCAAATGATGTAAAATTTGTTCTAAAACCAAGTTTTAAATGCAGAAAATTTTTCTTTCATAGTTTCTAGAACCCTAGCATGTGCACACATGCTTGTGTATGTGTACGCATTCGCACGCAAGAAGCATTCGCACGCAAGTTTGGAGCATGTGTGCAAATACACGTGTATACGTACGCATGCCCTAGGGTTTCCATGGCTTTTCTTTTCAAAAAATAGCTTATTTAGTTCCTAAAAGAGTTACATTTTTTTTCCCCGAAAACACTTTCCTTAAGACAATTTCAATCTGATCGAGCCCTAAACCAACCTTGGGGTTTAGAATTCCAACATCATTGGGGAATGGGAGCCTGAGTCGTAAGGGATACAAAATGCAGTGTATATACCACCTAGCTTGGATTTTTTTTTCACTGATTAAAATAAAAATTTGAACACCCTAAAAGAAGCTTAATAACAACCCAATTTAAAACCAACCTTGTGTGTGTGTGTGTTTGTTTCTAAAAAAAAGAATTTAACACCAACCTTTATCTTGGCCTTTTAAAACAAAAAGAAAAATCCCAACAACAAACCAATTTGATCTAAAATATGGTGGAAAAAAAATTCCCAACAACAAAAATTAGTACTTTGATGATCTTAAATCTCAGAAAAAGACAAATAAGTGTGAGGTAGTGGAAGTGGGGCATGGGACAATGGAGAGTGAAGATGTTTTTTTTAATGACTGTATTATTATGTTGAATTCTTAATGGAGTAATTCAAAAAACAATAAAAAAAAATATTCTTAAAAATTAACAAAAATCAAGAAGTTGTCAAAGTTGAATTGGATTTTTAAATTAAAAAATTTGAAAAAGTAAACACAAAAACTAATAAATAATAAATTAAAGATTTATAAGCAATAATAATGTGGGTGCTTAGCAGTTTGTTTGTTTCTTAAAACAAATAATTAATAATCTTAGCAACAATAATTAATAACTTCAATATATTAAGAAATAATATGCCCGATGAACTCATAGTTTATCCCGTGTTTTCCAGTGTTTTGTAGCATAAAAAAATGAGTAAAATGAAAACTATCTTTGGTCAACATTAAAAGTATGACTTATTTTTAGAGTTTGTTTTCCATTAATTTTTTTTTAGAAAACAACTCTATCTTACAACAAGCTAAATAAGTTAAGAGATTGTTTTTCAACTAATTTAAGATTGCTACCAAATATAGAAAAATAAGATAGTTTTATAAAAAAATACTTTTTGAAAAATTACTCATTTTCTAAAAAGTATTATCGCTGAAACAAACAGAGTTATTCTCTTTTTGGTATTATGGATAAATTTTTGATAAGAGAACTCAAGGGTGGACTTAGGATTTCAAGCTAGGGGGGGCCAAAGTATAAGAAAAAAAAATTCAAATAAGTATCCATATAGTACTAACAAACTATTAACCAAGATTAATACAAGAAATCATTGTTTCTTAATACATTAAGATACAAGCATTTACCAACAAAGACAAAAAAACACACAATAATATTGTTTCTTAAGAGCATCAGCTGTTGCAAAAAAATTTTTTTTCACAAGTCAAAACTTACTTTTGCTACTTTAATATAGCATTTGAGATGTTTCGTACAGTAGTATTTTTGGTATTTGGTGTTCTAAATACTAAATATTTACCATTTAAAATACCTAATGGTAGTACTTTAATACTGGGCTAACAGAGATTTTTATTTTTTATTTTAAAACTTTGTTTTTGTTAAGTTTTTAAGTTGGGTTAGGCTAATTAAAAGGGAGTGAGTTTAAATTTTTGGAAGAGGGAGGTATAATTCTAGAAATAAAAAAAATATAACCATTAAATTTTTTTTTTCTTTGGGTTAGGGGGGCCCAATTTTTTTTTCTTTGAGCCGCCGGGGGGGGAGGCCCCTTGGCCCCCCCTGTGGGTCCATCCCTGAGAGAACTCTTATTGACTTGAAAATTCTTTCCTCAGATCATGGGTTATGCGAAAATATCTCATTTATCATCCTAATGATCAAGAAGAAATAAGAAAATATTATTTACAAAAGGAAAAAGTTAATGAATGCATTAATTTATGAAATATTTTTAGAAACTTTTTATGGGAAAAGAAAAAATAAACTAATTTTTTTTGACAATTTTTTATATTTCACATGAAAGTGATATTAAATATTTTCTAAAACTGTCTATTAACAAATGCCTAAGGGCACTCGTGAACCAGATCCCAAAACAAAAAGATTATTTTCAACATGAATTTGAATGACCCCCTTATAAAAAATTCATGGAGCCACCACTAAATTGCACTGACTCTTCAATAATTTATGTTTTGTGTATACTCAACTTGGCTACGTTATAGGCAAAGTGTATTAGATAATTAATAATTATACTATTATTTTTTAATCTATCTATCTATATATATATATATATATATATATTAATTGTCAAAGCTGAGTGAATATCCAATTAGATTTCAATTTGGAATTCAATTAGAGTCTAATTTTGTGCCATGTATTTCATATGATCTAAGCTTTTAAATTTTTGTGCCGAGTTAATTTAATGTAAAAATTGGATTTCAATTAGAGTTTAATTTTGAACCACGTTTCCCATTTAGTCTTTTTTTTTTTTTTTTTAATTTTTGTGCCAAGTGAGTTAATTCAATCTAGAAAACGAGGAGTCCAATATAAATAAACACACACATATATATATATATATATATATATATATATATATAATTTGATTAGAATCAAAATTAGATTTTGTCTTTGTTAACTTTTCATATAAATTAAATTATTTAGATTTTTGTTGTTATTATTAATTTTTTTTTCCTCAACTAATGAGTATATTTTTTATATTGTTTCTATTAGATATATTATATATCAAGATTTTGAACTTAACAAACTGTAATTGAGCTAAACGATCTCATGCACCATCCCCATTCAATTTAGGATATACTATTGAACCAATTTATTCTTTTACTTTGTGTTGTATTTAGTAGATTTTCACGGACAGTGATAATGAATTGATATTTTATATGTAGTGTCCAATAATAATTTTCAAAATTATATACTTAACAACAGTATAATGAGAAACTTGGCGTAACCAATATTATTAAAATTGCAAGGAAAAATCATTTTAGTATCTCCAAATGTTATAGTCGAATTAATGTCCTATATATATAATTACCCAAACTAACATCAATAACACCACTACAATTCATCATTCATGTACGTAAGCACATGTTATATACTAATTTACATATAATTATTGATTGATCCGTTTATCACATAAGCATAATACTAATATAATTTTTTTTAATTGTTGAATGAGAACACGAAGTTAAAGTGAGAAACCTCGTTTCAGTATAGCTTAAAAGAAGTTATAAGAGAGAATTATTAGAGCCTTTTACCAAAAAAAAAAAAAAAAAGGATTATTAGAACCATTTTTTTTACTTAGTCAAGTAAACAACCACACCCAGAAAGAAGAAAATAGCACACGGACAACTGCACATGAGTGACTTGAGAAAAAAGTCATTTTTGGTAGACTTACCAATTACTGTTATCGTTTCGCATTATACATCCATTATTGCTCTAACAGGGTTTCACACAAGTAGGCAAATAATGCTGCCTTGTTCAACTAGGAAGTGCTAATTAAATCAAGATATATTTTCACAATCATAATGAATAAGAATGAGTGGGATTCCTCATTTCGTTCACATCTCTTATGGATGACTGGAACCAAATAGAACAAGAATGTGGCTGCTGGAGCGAACACAAACCTCAAGTGCCTCTCACTAAATATCAGCCTAACAACAACAAAACTTTACAATTATGGCACCAAAACAACATGGCATTTCTTACAAATTAATTGGATCATCAGAAACCAATTGGCAGTAATTCAAACAGCCCTTCGAACATAAACCATTAAAATACAAGGGAGTAGCATGGTGGGGGGCACCATAAGCACCATCTGAATAAAAAATACTTTCACATTATTGTGCAGTTGCACTTGGATTCCAGCTTTGGAGGAGGAGGAGGCTTCATGCTGTCCACCTTGTTAGGAAGCCCAACAATGTGGGGCAAAGATCCATCCACATTCTCATCATTCTCAGTCTTATTAGAAGGACTTTTCGCATCTGTTTCCACCTGTCTTTGCCTGGCTTTTTGGGCTCTTGAAGTACGTTTGGTAGCAGTCCTGCCCCGTGGAACCTTTCTATCGGAAATTGATTTTCCCAATATTGTAACTGTTGGCCGGGAACCTTCCAACGGGACTGAACTTTCCTTCTCCATCGCTATGGCTGCAGCTTGGCAAGCCAGATCATGAACGATGGAGCTGCAGAAAAGTATTGTATCCGTCGCCTCATCAAGTGTTAGACTTTTTGCTTTACTTCCACCCTGACACTCTACCATTACTTTTGATTCCTCTGTCAAAAATATTTTAAAAAAAATTGTCAGATAACTTAGCTAAGACTTGCTCATTTTACATAAATAGGGCTTTAGCGCATGATAAATGTTGTACTAACTTGAAGTGAAGTGCATAATGGAGTAAGAGTTGGTAACAGAGACAGAGCTATAAACAATCCAACTAGAAAAGATGGGTTTCATGATATGCTCTGGATCAGCAAATAATTTGCAGAAAGTAAATACAAATGCAGTCCTCATTTATGATGTAAAGTTTTCACTTTTCAAGTAAATGAAATTAACAAGTATAAAGGATGAGGTCAAATCAATTTGCATAGCATCATAAGGATATATGGAAGCATGCGAACATATATGCAATGAGTGGGATAAAAGAGGATGCAATGAATTGGACAAGAAGTATCATTCATTTGGCATTAGGCATATGAACACCAACATTCATAGGACACTTCACTTTTTCCCTTTTTGTATGTCAGAGTGCAAACCATGATAGTGTAGTCTATCACATTATTGTTGCAAGACATGCTGAAGCAATATTTAACAAAATTCAGTCACCAAGATCATTCATTACAAGTCTATCAAAGCTTGTCCAAAGATACATAAATAATATTGAGATACCAGAACACTCACTTATGTGACAGGAGCAACTATGGACATTTAAGGTTTGATAGACATCATTGGTTAGAGCATTACAATGTTCAGACCAATCTCCTCAACAAAAAAATAAATAAAAATGTTCAGACCAAAAACGGAAATACCAAACACATCATTGGTACTCAATTGGATTCAACTATGACAGAGCAAATCTCAACTATAACAAAAAATAAAACTCAAGAAGCTTACCAATGATGCCATCTGCATGATCGGAGGTGTTGTGCTCTGAAACAGGAGCAATCAAATCCCCCTCTGAAGAGCTTGGAACCAAACAGTCCAGCAATTCACCCTTGGTGCTCTTCGATATCTGAGAAGCATCATCAATCTGTGAACCAGGGGTGCTCTGACAGCATTTTTCAGTTTCTAATTCTGGCATAGTAACCAAAGAACTGTGAGAAGGAATCTGTGGGACATCCACTCCATCAATACTGTTATTCAGCATGGTAAGCTCCTCACCAAAAGAGGACTTTGAAGTTCTAATAGATGCTTCCATATCCATGACACGAGCATTGTCTGGGAAGTTTTCGCCATTTTCATAAATAGCACGATCTTCATAATTTGGAAGTGATGCTACTGAACCGTCCTCTAGCTGAACACTGACTACACGACTCAACAATTCTGAGGTGAAAGCATCAATGGTTCTACTACCATCGTTACATTCAAAATTATCATTCTGAACAGCAGCAGTTCTGGTTAAAGATGTACAAGTAACATCTGCTTCTGTATATTCTGACATTAGCACTTGTTCTTCAGAAGCAGTACGTATTTCCACATCACGTTCCACATTGCCAGAAGAAACCTCAAAGTTCTCTTCTGTAAGTGTGCTCGATGCAAGACCTGACCCTTGGCGAACATGGTTTGAAAATCCAGAAAAAGACGACCCGGTGCTTTGAGGTTTGGTACTAATGTCAAATCTGTAGTTCTCCATGTCCGATTTCCTGCTACTTAATTGCCGTTGTACACGAGTCTCTGTTTGTCTAGAAGAGCTGAAATCAATAGAGGATGATGCTGAGAAACTGCTATGCCCAATGGAGCTTCTCATACTGTTTGCACTGTTTCTTGCATAAGACAAATCATCATAAGGTATCGTAGAAGCAGTAAATGTCCTTCCCCGAATAACAGGCCCTTTGCTACTGCTTGAACTCTTCAGTAGTATGGAAATGCCTGTACCTTCTGAAAAGTCAACCTCCAAATTTGGATAGTCATTAACATGATGCAATTGCTGACCCCCAGTGCCATCATCAGTCATGCTGTAACCAACAATTGATTGGCCCATCTCTTGCTGATTGGCATGTCTATGCTCAACTTCCTCTACCAATGACCTTGCAGATTCTTGTGAGTAATTCTGGTTTTGTTCACTCCTGAAAGTCTGGCCTTGCTCAACATTCTCTTCACCCTGGGAAACCTTTGGTTCACCCACAGTAGTGATGTGTGGAAATTCAGGTACAACCATCAGGGGCTCCATCTCATCAGAAGGTTTTTCTTCTTCAGAAAATGTCATGGACATCACCAGGGAGTTTTCAGCAACAGTAATTGTTGTAGCTGGAATTATGACACTCAAAAGTTTATCTTTCCTACAGCATTCTGGACAAAGTTTAACGTCTGCTTCCACTTCATCAGCAATATATCTAGAACCACACTTTAAACAAAGTGCCATATTTTCAAGAATAAAAACATCTGAAGATTCAGCCTTGACTTGAGAAACTTCGGAAGTTGCAAGGCTTTCCATCGCAACACCATGGTGAATAGAGTTTTCAGCATGATCATACTCAACTGCAGGGCCTTTATCAAAGTCACCATGCTGTAGGTGAAGTGAAACATTATGCATTTCATGCCCAACGTCCTTATTTACCACATCCATCTTATCAAAGGCAAACACTTCTTCGTGAACATCGGGATATACAACTTTCCCACTTTCACTTGCCGCATCATCCTGGTTGTGGTCACTACCTTCAGTATCAAGTGCAGCATTCATACCTTGATCAGAACTTGCATTGCTGCTTGTTGTAACAGAGGAATTCCTAGATATCAGAGAACGATGTGTAGAACTTGCTTTTCCAACATAAAAGGTGGTACTGGGGACACTAGATAGGAGTGGCCTGAACATATTTTGAGGACTTTTCCTATTATCCTGCACAAACATTGAATTACTAAACCTATCAGATACCATTACTGTTAAATATTAATTGACAAGTCTTCATAGGTGAGTACACAACCACATATCACTGCAAAAACATTGGGGGAAAAGGAGAGGGAGAGAGGGAAGGGGGGGGGGGGGGGGGGGGGCGAGTCCTCAAAAATCTACTACCAAACAATAGGACTGCATAATGGTAAATTCTTAATTTTTTTTAATTAAAAAAAAGAACTGAAGTTAAGAGTATGAGGTTTTATGCATATTGGCCAACTAATCTGAGGTTACTAAACCTTTATGTTTTGTCACTTGATCTCAACTACATACATGAGAACAAATCTTATTTTCAACTCATCTGATGCTCACTTGCCAAATTCCAATAATGACAGACAAAATTTTAAATGAATTAAATGAAGAAAAAAAATACCATCTGTCGAAAGGCAGAGTCAATTGATTTTTTTGGAGCAGACATTGAGGACACTATTCTAGCTGGTTTCTTTGAAAAGGCCAAAGTCCGGTTTGATAATGCACCAACTCTCCTTGAAGTTGCTCGGTCCAAACTACCCACAGGAAGGGATTGTAGAGAGTCTACATCATCATCACCAGATGATGCCACAGAACCTTTGCTGTGAGAGCTAAATCTGTCTCGGTCATGACTATGAGATGAACTGATGCTTCTAGGAGCTGTTGGAGACATTGACTGCCTGTTGAATTTTGAGGTAGATTCCCTACCATTTCTGGATGCTGGTGAGGAACCCCTCACATAAGATGCTGGTCGATCAGCCAGAGAAGTTCGAAGATTGGGAGGCGCATCAGAGGAGAAACCTGGAATATTTGTTTGCCATGCCCTTATTTTTGGTGAAGCAGAGTTCCCCCGACTTGTCTTTATAGGGGAAGTTCCCCTAATCCCTGGTGAGGCTATGGCACCACTGGACCCAGTGCTCATCCTCCGGGGAGTCGGAGTAGAAGACCTTGGAGCAGGTGTTGAGGGTTTACTTGGAGGAGTAGATGGTCTCCGTGATGGAGTAGCATTCCGTACACCTGGAGGTGGACTGGAATGGGGTGTTGATGATGTCCTTCCCCTCGACTGGAAGGTGCTATTCCCAGACCGAGGAGATGGGCTTAAGCGATTTGGACTGGGACTACCCCTACTACTTCTGTAACTCTTCTCCATCTGCAAAAACACACGTCTTATGTGAACAGATGGAGCATAAAGAAATGACTCATTTTTTTGAAAATCTTTTAGAGAATCAATCTGATTGTATCCATTAAATTGATCTCACCACTTACCGTGGAAGATCTTGATATCGAAATAGGTTGACTCCGAGGTCGGCCCCTGGGTGCAGTAGTAACTGCTTGTGGCTCATCGTCCAATGAAGGAAACAATGGGGTATCAGGAGGAGTTAATAACCTGCAAAATCAATAACACCAGGAATTCCATTGGAACCAAGACAAGTGAAATGTATTGAATTCTTTTTATTGATAAGTTACAAACACACCTAATGGGCCTTCAACCCACAACCTCACTCTTCACCCCATTCTTATGCATTGATACCAGCTAAAACCAGCATGCAGGAGTAACAATTCAATGTAATTTGAATAAATTGACAACTATACACTTATGGCTATGTGAGGAAATTGACGATTTGCCGAGGGAATTCCAGCTTTTTGATGAAAGGACTTGATTATCAGACTAATAAATTACAATTTTGAAGTGTGCTTACGCACATAGACAACTTTAGTTGGGCCATAAGTAAATGCTTTTCTTTTTGCTTGATGATAGAATTTCTGTCTTTGTAGCAAGATACTTCAACTATTACCCTGTTAAATTCCATCACTACAATATACATGGAACCATAGTAGTTATATAGTGGTTCAGAGTTGGAAAGTTGAAAACTTCATAATAAGAAAAAAGACAGCCTACCAATCGTAGTCATTCTTCTCCTCCTCGGCATTAAGCAGGTCACTACTCTCTCCTCGAACAGGAATGGTTATTCCAAGCTTAAAATCTGAAAATTGTCTTAACTTTGTAGCTGTAAAGAACAATTCAAATTCACAGAGCAAAATGCAGCACATTATTAGCGAGAAGACACCAAACTTTATAAATTTAAGGGAAAAAAAAAAAATCCAAACTGTACACATAACATATATCCAAATTACAGAACCAAGGTTGGTATAGAAGATTACAAAGTGTGTCTTCAATGTCATTGGAGGACTGAAGCAAGAAACTCTCTTTTTCTTTGGTCTGCATTTCGTTGAACAAGGCAAGATCATCATCTTTCTCCTTGAACAACAATCCACTCTCCAAACTCCGCCCTCGCTTGTGATTGCTAGCTCTCATCTCTCTCCCGGGAGAGTATCTCAATGCCGGAGACGGAGGCATCTTCGACACCTAAACTACACTTCTCGAAATTGTCACCACCACAACAACCTCTCCACACGCCCCGAAATCAAACAACAGTTGTACCAAAACCGATACCACATTCTATCCATCTCAGCTCACCAACAACGAAAATAACTCAAAGCCCACAATCACTTTCATACAAAAAAAGAAAAAAAAAAACACCAAAACTCAGTTTCGACTCGCCGGCTCAGCAATATTCAACAAATTATATTAATTCCAATACCCAGATCAAAATCAGTCATTGCAGGACCAAGTCAACTCAACTCAACACAGAATCTTTGTTGTACATTGAAGCATAGTAGCATAAACAAAACTCAACTATTCAAACAGTTGTACCAATCAAAATGTAGAGCCTCAACGTTCATAACTAAATATAAAAACAAAAACACAAAAAAATATCACCAATTTGTGACTCTCTCACAATGCAGTTCAACACGAAACCCTAGATTTTCCTCGTCCGGCTAAAAAAATCCAAACACTGTGCTACTAGAACACTGAAGCAAAAGCCCTAATTGAAGTTTCCAGGAATAGCACTAAAGCCACAATTTGTGAGTTCAGAAATTGAACATTCGCAGAGAGCTTCACTTACCAACAAAGCGTTTTTTCTTTCTCCTCCAAAACTCCAAGTCAAAATTTCTTCAAAGACAGCTAGAAACTGCGTTGAAATGCGATCTCAAGAACTCGAAGAATCCAAAAAAAAAAACCAATGCGAGGAATAGCCGTATCGGACACTCGGATCCAAACGCATTTACTGCTCTGTCTGAGAGTACGGATCCCACTAGAGAGAGATCGGTCGGTTTCAACTAGCACTTGAGCGAGAAAATGAGAAAGAAAATAAAAGTGGAAAATTTTCTAGCACTTTCTCTCTCCTCCGAGAAAATGGATTCCTTTTTTGTTGTTGTTGATGTTGTTGTTTGGTTTTTTAGATATGTTAGATTTGCTTCTTTCCTCAGCAGCAAGCTTTCATTTTCTTCCTTTCTTTCTTTCTTTTTCTCTGCGATATTTGCCTTTTTCTTATTCTCTCTTTACTTGGTTCTTAATTTTTACAGTGATGCCACTGATTACAAATCAACTATTAGCTATTTAGCTCTAACTTCTAAGTTCCAAACCTCTCTCATTCACATGTACTTTAATGAGTTTCTATTAAAAAAAAAAAAATTTAATTAGAAAAAAAAAATACAAAAATTTCAAATTTGTGTCGCGAGAGAGTATGTTACGTTCGCAATATTTTCACAGCTAAAAATAACTTGTTATCTTTTGAAAATGTTGTGAGCTACTAATGTCAGCTAATAACAACTTTCTATTTAAAAATTGTTATGAAAATCTTGTGAGTGTTGCATTTCTCAAGTGTAGTCTCGATAGACTGTTTTTCCTTCTCCGTTTGTATCGACGGTTTATCTAGAGAGTGTAAAGTACATAATATTTTCACAACACTTTCATAATAAATCATAGGTGGTTAGTTGTTATTGGTTATAATTTGAATTTACTATTGAAATGACTTGTTTGTTTTACTAATAATGACTCATAACAACCTGTTACTTAGAATCTGTTATTAAAATATTGTAAAAATATTGTGGATATAGCATTTTTCATTTATCTATCATTGACTACTAGACGCTCTATCGAGCATATAATTTTCACAATGTAATAGTTGTGAGAAAATCCAAGATAAGTGGCTTGACTTGAAAGAGCAGTGAACTTGGAACAAATTGGATAGTTTTGACAAAATTGGTAATAATATTGTATTAATAAAAATGGATGGTTTTTATATTTTTACCTTTTTAAGCTCATTTTCTTGGTTATTTGATGGTATATATATTAGGAATAGTTAACTGATATTTTAAAGGAATTGGTTTAAAATATATTTATTAACAATTTTTTATGGAAAAATAAAAAAATAATTGATTGTTTTAGCTGTTTTTTTACATTTTCTTTAAAAATAATGTTAAAACTTTTTTAAAATAATTTATTAACCATTGTTTTGTAAGCACCGATGCATATATATTTACTGTCCTTTGCTTCATTTAAACAGTATATAGATATAGATGCATTGAATTGATTCTTAAAAAAATAAAAAATAAAAGATGCATTGAATTGAAGGTAGAAATCAATTGGGGGAGTACTATGGCCACGCCGCTAGGGATTAAATTGCCCACAGAAATTTTCTTGGATTCATAGTTGGAACTTGGAACAGCTTTTTGTTACCCTTACCAAATTCATTAAATAATACACGTATGATAAGACGAAATTAGAATATTTATAAAAAATTTGGTAGCATTTATATATAGTAAAAGGAGGAAAAAATTGGTAGCATTTAGTGAAAAGACATTATTTTGGACTTCTCTGTAAGTTGCAACTTGCAACCCAAAAATACAATGAGTAAAAATCCGTTTGAAATATTTGTTTATTTTCGACCTTTGTTATTTTGTTTTTTTTTTTTTAAATAAAAAAATTTTAAGGGAGTGAATTGAATTCAAACATAAACATTTTTATTAAAAACACCAAGAAATGTCATTTGATCTACAGGTTAATGACAAATTTATGGTATTCATTTCATAATTAATATTACGACAATAAACGATTTTACAAGTTATTAATGTGACAAATTTTTACTGGTTCTTATCTGAGCCTACCACTAACACCATTTTTTACTTACTAATAAGTAATAATGACCTTTATCTAAAAATAATAATAAGTAATAATCACCCACCATATTTGAAGGGTTTTTTTTTAGAAGGAAATACCATATTTGAAGTTTATAAAATAGTTTGTGGTTTCATTTTCTCATAATTAATTATTACATCACGACTCCAAATCTTTTATTCAAAGATAGTAATTTTTATTAGTTAAACTAATGAAAATCACATTTCAAATCATAATTAATATAATTAACGAAATTGATTCATGTTTTTGCTTGAAATAATTCTCATTATATTATATATGTGTCCAATAGAATCCAATAGTAAATATCTAATCAATAAATTATATCACTTATCACATCTTTAAAAGGGGTAAACATCGAATTAGTGAACTGTTCAATGGCAAATGGGTTGTAATGTCTTTAATAGCTAGAGCTCTTTGAGTGTGATGGTTCACAATTAATAATTTCTCAAATCCAAATCTAAATCCATCTTGATGGGGAAACAACCGTACAACATCATATACATCTATAAAAACAACACAACAACAACATAATTTGTTCATTTGTACGTAACAATTTTTTAAAATTTTAATTATTATAAATCAGTTTCATGTGTATTATAATCTTACCATAATTCTCAACCAAACTTGGTACGTACTTCCAAACCTTATTAATAATAATAACGTGTGAATAAATACATATATCATGACAGTGTTTGGCAACCTGACAATGAAGACAACTGCTCTCTTCTTATATTTATTTGAGTGGGACTACCTATGATTATGAACAACATTAATAAAAATAAAAATCATAAAAAAAAAAACTAGTGTGCTTAGCAAGAAACAAAGATGTGGGGCAACTATTGAAAAAAGGTCAACTTAACAACTAAGCTATGATTAGCTATTCCCAAAAACGAAGATATATCATATACATAAATAGAGAAGTAAGTCGTTTTAATTGGTTGGTGTTTTGGATAACTTAAAAGGCTTCATGCTAATGATGACCACTTATATTTATCCAATTATTGTGGGTTTCTACAAATCTTCCATGGCTGCTTGGCATTTTGAGGATGCTTTGGATTGTGGAACAATTTTTATATGAACAATGTGTAACGTATTAGATGAAAGTCATGAAACCCCCCCATTTAATGGGGGACCCGGGACTGTACACATTTGGCACATAGTTGGAAGCCTCGAACCAAAAAATTTCACATCCAGTATCATTACTACCTAATGTGATTTTTTTTTTTTTTTTTGAGAAAAATTTAATGTGACTAACTGTGAGTAGTAAAAATAAAAAGTAGTGAGCGTGAGTCTATGTAAAAAATGATAAGTATCAATTACAATTTGCCACATATATAAAATAAGGGAAATGCTAACGAGTGTCCTAAGGGTACTCGTTAATAATCCATTTAAAGAAAATTTTTATGGGAAATGAAAAAAAAAGTAATTAATATTTTGACAGTTTTTTTTTTATTTTCCATAAAAATGGTATCAAATCTATCCTAAAATGGATTATTAATGAGTGCCCTTAGGGCACTCGTTAGCACGACCCATAAAATAATGGTTAATCTTACTAATACCCCATGCCCAAAACTAATGCAATATCATAGCTCAATTTATGATGTTATGCATGACTTTGAGTTAAACCAAAGATTATATTATTAGATCTTGTCATCCAAGTAGTAATATAATTTTTTTTTAAGTATACATTTGTGTATGTGTAGCATATATGATATATACATGGAAGTCAACAATTTATGGAGAATTTCTCCTCAAAACCAAAAAGAAGTTGTAGAGAACATTAAAAAAAAAAATTTGTAAAAACTAGAAAATATAAATGGAAAGATAAATTATTAAGGACTAAATGAGCGTAATGACTTTTGTCACTTTAGGACAATGACACCGACACATGATATGTGTAGTTGTGCACTTGTGCATTCTCACTTCCCTCACCGGTCACTACCATCATAAACTCTCATCCTAGCTATTATTTAGGAAATTCAGACATTGTATTTGGGGTATTGTACTTGTATAGTATATGTGTTGGGGGAAAATGGGCATTTACCCCTAATTTATAAACTATGCAGCAAAATATCTTTGTTTTGACTATTTAGCAAAATGCTCTTTTTTTTCTTTTCTTTTTTTTTAAATTCAATTTTAACAAAATCGAGTTATGTGTAAAACTTAATATCCTTAAAATCGAGTTATATGTATATTTTTTAGTGGAACTTGACGTTAGCAATGTCGAGTTTCACTTAAATTTTCAAAAAAATTTAAGTGGCATATTTATGCATAAAAACATTGTTAATATTGAGTTCTACCTGTAACTAGATTTTGTTAAAATCGAGTTTCAAAAACAGAAACATTTTGCTAAATATTTTCAAAATATGAGTATTTTATTGCATAGTTTGTAAACTAGGGGTAAATGCCCATTTTCTTCTATGTGTTGGACTTGGACATGAGAATATGAGATATATTTGGAACACTTTTGCATCGGTATCCCAATCATGTCATTTTTCTAAAAATAAAATAAAATTTGTGGGACATGGCCGGGATGGACACTAACTTTTATTTTCTTTTTTAGTTTCAATCTTGAATACATATATAGTTATTTTATATTTACTCTTTTGGATCTTATTCTTGGTTTGTTTTCTATTTTCTAAATATTATTTATTAGTTATTAATTAGCTTTATTATCCATTATTGTTCTTAAATTAATATATGTTAAACATTGTGTGAAAAAAATGCTTAAGAGTATTTAAAAATATATTTACTAATTAATTAATATGTCTATCTCCACCGGCGACTCTACATAGAGTCCAAGGTGGTCCTGTCCTTAAAAAATAATAATTATTATGTATAAATTTAAAAAATTAATGATTTTTTCATCCTTATAAAAACTTTGTGACAACCCTAAATTTTTTTTAAGTCCAACATAATTAAACTTTAGACAAAATTTGGCAACAAATATGGTTGTACGCTAAGGCTATAACTCCATTCAATATTTTTTTTTATTGAATTTGAATTTTGACAAATCCACTATTTAATTACATTTTCTTCTTATATCCTCCATACGTGCAAAATTTTAAGAAGATAAAAGATTAATAGTTATGTCATCAATCAAATGTTTAAATTTCAAATTTTTGTAGTATAAAATTATACATAAAAAAATAATTTTATGGATCGAATAATAAATAACATTCAATTGACATGAAATTTGACATGTGTTTTAAGAACATAGAAAACATGTTATTCAACAGTTTGATTTTCAAAATATGTAGCAATGTTAATTTGTTTAGTGATAGTTGTAGTCTTGTGCTACAACTTAATTTGTAGCCAAACTTTGTCCTAAAACTTTGGTCCCTTTAACAATGTATTAGGTCCTTACAAAAAAAAAAAAATCCATGAAAATTTTAATTTAACTAAAATTTTGAAAGAGATGTAGCTTACAATATTGATAATAAGATTTTCATGTAACGATTTCAAAATAAGAAAATTCACAGAAGAAAATTGTAAAACTTTATGTATTTGCGTATGTGTGTATATTTTTTTATCAATATATGAAGTTTTTTTTTTTATTAGATTTTGTATAATTTAATTTTCTTAATGACTACTCTAAAAAAAAAATTTAGAGCTGTCATTGTCTATCTCTACCGTATCGTGTCCTAATTTTTTTTAAATTGTCCTGTCGACTTGAAGTGTTTGTGTCCGTGCTTCTTAGGTAATTATTCTACTTCAGAAACGTACACAACAAGTTTCAATCATTATGTGTAAGTAAAAAATTGATTTCGTATGAAAGTACAAAATAGTCAAGTGTCAATGCCAAAGCTTTTGAAGAGAAGAAGAAAGATTTGAGTTTAGCAAAACTCTTTATTTCCACGGCCTAGAATCTACGGACATTGCTTTAATTTTGTGGCAAAGTCGAGCATTTTCAACTTGTGTTTCAGGTTGTTTCAGTATATATGGAGCTACAATAAAGGCAAGTGCACATGTGTTTATATACTCAGAGAAGCCGCTTTAAATTCTCTGCAACCTAACTTATCATCATTTATTCGTTCTATTTACTAGCAGCAAGGAGATTGAAGCAAGCAATGTGCAAGCCAAAGAGGTAGTTGAAGCTCTGGTTTGCACCAACAGAAGGCTCAATGCTCAGGAGTCAGGATGCAAAGCTTTTTCTATTTTTTATGCTAGTTCAACACAGAGTACTGTTGTATGAACTCAGATATAGCTAGCAGCCTAGCAACCTTTAGCTTCTAAGTTATATATATATAGGGTTGGGTTTAAGATACACTTGGTGTAACTTTAAACAATATTACATCACCCAATATTTTTTAATTGAATGCGAATATTAACAAATCTATTGTTAGAATACATTATCTTCATATATTCTCCATACTTGCAAAATTTCAAGGTGATTAAAGATTAATAGTCATGTCATCAATCAATTGTTAAAATTCAAGTTTTTGTAGTTTAAAATAATGCATAAAAGATGAGTTTATGGATCAAATGGTAAATAACATCCGATTGATATGAAAATTGGCATGCTTTTTAAGAACATATAAAATATGTAATTTAACGATTGAATTTTCAAAATATTAATTCAATAATACGTTATTAAGTGGTGTAACATTACTTAAAATTATACTAAGTGTAACTTGAACCAACCCATATATATATATATATATATATATATTCAAGTGCTCTTTTATTTTTTAAGGAGCACCTAATTAATTAACAGACCATTAATTTTTTTCATATTTTTATAAATAAGGATATCAAGACCTCTTTGAGTATTTGACACTATTCTTTTGAGCATGTTGGTCTCTTCATCCCACACACACCAAGTCATTACAGGTGTGAATCCCTTGGGGTAGCCCCAAGATATTAGCAAGAGATTTCAAATCTAAGATTTCATAGATATCATGAGGTCTTAAGAACCACTAAAGCAACCTCTTGAAGTTAACACACCATTAATTCAAGAGTGCATAAGTGCATCCTTTAATATGAGTGAAATTGTCAATGACCTTTAGGTCAAATGCATCTCTCAATGTTTCTAATGGAAATATCAAAAGCTCATATTTCATTTATTCACTTAAAATGTTTTTGAACGGTTTTTAGACCCCTTAACACACAACCAGATTGAGTAGCCTAGTTAATTAGCCAAGTTGTTACTTAGTCAAATTAAGCAATTCTAGGTTAAAACAATCAAATAATCAAATCATGAAAATATATAGCAGCGGAATAATAAATAACACATGATATGATCACCCAGGAAAACCAAACCGGTAAAAAACCTGGGAAGGATTTTACCCACCAATTCTCAAGGCAAAACTGAATTCACTATGAAAGAATTGAAGTTCTTACAAAGGACTTACAAGCTCCCCGCTCGACTTCCTAATGCTACCTACCAGTAGAACTTACTGACACGACCTCGTGCAAGCTCCGAATCCACGGACTCCTTCTTTCTTGAATTCTTCAATCAGCTACAAGCACCCACGCTTGATATTCTTTAAGCTTCAAAGGCAGCAATCAAGTTGATCATCAAGATGTTGAAGTAATCTCCATCTAGAAAATCCTAAGCTTTGTGTAAAGGAAAGCTCCTCTAGATCTCACAAGAGATTTACACAAAACAGCAATGTATGAGCAACAATACAACTGAAGCAACTCTAAAAACGTGGCTAGGGTTTTGCCTTATATACCTAGGGCAAAAACATAAAAACCCTAAACGTTTTAAAGAGTTAGGGCTGAGTTGGAAAACTGCAGAAAAACGCAATCTGATCGATTTTCGATCGATCGAATCTATTCTTCGATCGATCAAGCCAGACCGAAATGCCCCAATACATCTACAGTCTCTCGATTCCAACTTTACAATAATTAATTAACTTTGATCATACTTTAACAAGTCTAAACATGTTGTTTTGATCATGGTTTGCCAATATTACAAATTAGAGTTCTAAATACATAAATTCCTAAACCTTTAGAACCTAACAGTTTTTATTTTTAAAAAGGTGAAAAGAAAAAAAAAATGGTTTGTTCTCTATAATTTAAAGATATATGCTAAATTTGAAACCTCTTATTAGGAAGATGGCTCGGAGTTATAGAATCTCAAACAGCCTTCCCTATAAAAGACCACCATTGTTTGTTATGTAAGTTCGCCTTCATAAGGTGTCTTTTAATGACTTTGCCTTTACAAGGTAATTTGGCCTGGTCCCACTAAGCATGTCATAAATTTATAAACACAAATTTTCAAGTGAAATTAATTCACAAATAAGAATTTGTGTCTATAGGTAAATGATTGCTGTGGGGGGGGGGGGGGGGGGGGGGGGGGGGGAGGAGATAAACCTCAGGAAATATTGGTGGGTTGTCTTTGGAAAGTATACACTTAACTCATACTTAAGCTGAATAACCATAACTGGAGAGGGTGCCGAGGACATTTGCCTAACCTTAGAAGGTCAAGGGTTAGAGTTGAAGGGAGCACGGCGCAATCTGAGGGAGGACAAAGATAACTTGGCATTGAACAAGGAAGAGAAGAAAAAGAAAGGATAAAGTGGCCATCTCCTTCGCATTAAATGCACTGCAATCACTTAGCTGGCTGCATTAATTGGGAAATGACCATGAATAGTATTCCCATAGCTCATACCTTAGTGTAAAAAACTTCTAGCAAGATCTTGATGGGACAAGTATCAGAAAAGTCTAATCATGGCCCTCCAAGTGTAAGGTTCAAATGCATCTTTGCTAATTTATATAAAGTCAAGAAGCACCTGGATCAGGGGGAGGCTGATTTTTAGGAGAAAAGAGAAAGAAATCAACTAGTTGTAACCTCTTCCTCGGACCAAACCCGAGGACAAACACTTTGCCATTTCAAGGCTATTTCCAATTGAACATTAATCACTACACACATAGTCTGATCTAACTTTCGTCATTTGTCTTATAACAGGTACTAAAAGGTTGATCTTGCATTCCACATCTATAAATTAATTGTGTAAGTGAATAGTAACACGATTAAAACCAACTTGATTTATCTTTTTACCTACCACAATTACAATTCTCTTATTTAATTCATTTTACAAAATAATACTCCCCGGATTCAATTTCTATTCAAAGTTCTTCAATCTATGAGTTGTACGAATGAAGTCTTGATTTTTTTTTTTTTTTTTTTTTTTTTTTTTTTGAGAAGACAATGAAATCTTGATTGGTCGTGTAGTATAAAACTAAAAAAATTGTTAATAAAGAGTTGATTAAAAAAACCTAAGGTTAAGTGGGTTTGAATTTTTTTGTTTTTGTTTTGTTTTTGGTTTAGTCAAATGCATTTTACCGCTCTGTTTGTTTCAACAATGATGTTTTCTAGAAAATTAATCATTTTTCAAAAAACATTTTCTATAAAACTATCTCATTTTCCTATGTTTGGTAGCAAGTAGCAACTTTAAATGAGTTGAAAAAAATCTCGTAACTTCCCTTATATAGTTTGCTATGAGATAGAGTTGTTTTCTAAAAAAAAAAATTAGTGGAAAACAATCTCTAAAAATAAATCATACTTTTTATATTGACTAAAAATAGTTTTCTTTTGACTTATTTTTTTTGATACTACCAAACACTGGAAAATACAAAAAACTATCTTTACACAAGATTTTCTACCGAAACAAACAGAGCGTATATTATTAAAGACACATGTCAGCTTCTTAATGTGGTTTAAAGGAATGAAAATGTTGTCCACAATATTTTTACAAGGAAAATGTTAACGGATATCCTAAAAGTATTTGTTAGTGAACCAATTTTTTAAAAAGGGAATTATAGGAAAAAAAATTAATATTTTAACATTTTTTTTTATTTTTCATAAAAATAATGTCAAACTTTGTCTAAAGTTATTTATAAATTGTAATACATTCACAATAAATTTTTGGCGGCAAGTTCCTAAGATTTGTTGATAGCATTTTTTTTTTTTTTGGTTAAAAGGACATACATAAAACAACAAGAGTTATCCATTTCTATTAAAGGAATTAGTTCCAAACCCAATTGTAGGTAAACTTACTTAATATTGTAATAGGAATGGGCCCATTCATTCATCCATCCATGAACTTCCTTTGTTTATCAGGATAAGTAGGGCCCTTTTTTTTTTCATCCCTTCTTTTCTGTGATTTTTTGGTGCTAGTAAAAAGACCAAAATCAAAAAGTCCAAACTCAAGCCTAGCCTAGATAGGAGTTAAGTGTATTTAAGTGGTCTAGTCCTTTTCTCAAAAAAAAAAGTGGTCTAGTCCTAATCTACCAAAGTACTAGCATCACTAATTCAAAAAAAAAAAAAAAAAAAGTACTAGCATCACCACCGTTTTCAAAGATTTAGCTGCCCAATTACCAATACAACTTCCACAGCACAGTTTAGGCGGCCCTGGTGGATTCTTTTACTCAGTTTTACTTTTGTTTTCTTTTTCCACACTTTCCTTTTCAGAACACACGTGAGGGCCGTGGGCTTTGTTGGCAATTACGGCTACTAAATATGATGAACTGTGTGATTGAAATGACCGACAATTGTTTGTTGCTCATGTTTATAGACTATAGGCTAAAAAAATCTTTTATATATGTAAAAAGGCCACTGTCGGGAAACGTTGATTGAGATATGAGTTTGCTTTTCATGTTTGGAGTAAAAAGCTTCCGTATCGTGGCATGTTCTGATTTGTAGCGTACTACACACTTTAATGCGGAACTACAGTTCACCATTTACTTTATTTTTATTACAATTATTACAATTATTTTTATTTCACACTAATTAAAAACGACATAGCAATCTCATCCCTCATGCTACTATACATAAAGTCGGTAAGTTTACACAATATAGCTTGCCCTACACTAGACTTTGTATTGTTGTGTAATATAGAAATGTGCTCCAGTAATCATGTAAATATACATCAACCTTTGCAAATTCTAGCAACACATCCTAACATTGAATTCCAGCAACCTCTACAAATTCATCAAAGTATGAAACTTATCCTAAATTTAGATCCAAAACTCATTAAATCCATATATAAAATCCATATGAAACATCAAATCTATATGAATCATCAAATCCAACTTGCAAATAAGAAGAAGAAGAAGCACAACAGGGGTGTTGTAGCATGAGTTGTAGGATGTACCATTGTACTGTGGTATGTGTTGTAGGGTAGTATTGTTGGAAGGCAGTTAGAGGTGGTTAGTTCAGCTGAAGATTCGGGTAGTTAGTTAGGATGTGAGATGTGTATATAGTGGGCAAGCATTGTATCTGTTGGACATAAGAATAATACTTTGAATGTTGATACTTCCTTTCATCTCTCTCCCTCTCTCTCACTCTTTCTTTGTTCCTTTAATCTTTTCAATCACTTTCTTAAATATGGAGGCCTAGGTCCCCTTGAAGTGACCTACCCTAAACTCTAATTCCATCAAAGTCTCTATCATTGGTATCAGAGCAATTTGATCTAGTTCACCACCATGACTGAAACACGTTCCAACATACAAAATTCTGAAAAGATAGTTGCACTGTCCAAGATTACAGATAGCCATGAACAGACCTTACAAAAAATTCAAAAGCAATTGCAGACTATTATTGGGTTCATGCAAAAATTAGTTGAAGTTGAAGATAAATGACAACTCCAATTTAGGGGTCACGTGCTTTGCTTTAGAGTAGCAATCATGGAGTTCATGAATCTCCAATCATGAATCCAATCAAGAACTTGAAGCTGGAATTTCCTAGATTCTAGGGAGAAGACCCAACTTGTTGGATTTATAGGACAAATCAATTTTTTTCATACCACAATACTCTAGACCATCAAAAAGTCATCATGGCTTCTTATCATTTGGATGAGGAGGCCCTGATTTGGTTCTAGAATGCTGAGCGGATTTGAGGTTTTACAAGTTGGGAGGTGTTTGTGAAGGCCCTTCAGACTCGTTTTGGGGTCACAGCCTATGATGATCCAATGGAGGCACTCACTAGGCTCAAATAGACTTCTACTGTGGTTTCTTATAAAGGTAACTTCGAAATTCTGTCCAATAGGATTGTTGGTTTATCTGAGTCTCATAAATTGAGCTATTTTTAGTGGACTAAGGGATTAAATAAGATTACTAGTTAGGATGCTAGTGCCAAAATCCCTTAATGAAGCCTTTGGTTTGGCCAAAATTCAGGAAGAATACTTGCTTAAGTAGCAAGAAAAGTTTCAAGAATGTTTTGGATAGTGGGAAGCCTTCAATTTTAGGATTACCTAAGATAGAGGGTAAGACTGATTCGAGGTTTAAGCTAATTTACAGAGGCTAACTAATGCACAAATGGAGGAAATGAGGAAACAAGGTCTGTGTTTTAATTGTGATGAAAAGTGGCAGTTAGGACATAAGTGTAAGGGAGCAAAGATATTTTTGTTAGAAGGGTTATGTAAGGAGGTTGAGCATAAGTATGGATTGCAATTGGTGGAGTTGGATGATGATGGGGTGATGCTGGGAACCCAAGATCAAGTTCAAGGGAGTGATAATGTGGTCACCCCTTCTGAAATCACTTTATATACCTTGACAGGCAACCCTTTAGCTAATACCATGAGAGTCAGAGGTAGGATTAAGAATCATGAGGTAGTTTCTCTTATTGATTCAAGCAGTACATATAATTTTTTGGATGCTGCAGAATTAGATATGCTGAATTTATTGGATACATCTCAAATTTTGGAAGTTAAAGTAGCTGATGATAGTGTCATTAAGACTTTGGGAATATGTCATGGAGTCACTCTTGCAATCCAGGGGTATAAGTTTGTTATGGATTTGAATGTATTGCATTTAGGGGGTTGTGCAATGGTTTTGGGTACTCAGTGGTTATGTACTTTAGGAGAAATCAGTTGGGATTTCATGTTATTAACCATGAAGTTCCTTTACCTGGGTAATAGGGTGTTGTTGAAGTGGTTACACTCTAAAGGTTCTATCTTTTCAGAGGCTAACAGGTTATTTAATGGTCCTGCTACAAGGAAGGGGCTGGTTCTCAAGATTTCAGTAGTCACCACCAACTCAGCAGATGATTTACTGCTGCCTATTGCCTTTTCTGACCTTTTGGAATAGTTTTCCAAGGTGTTTGACATGCTCTCAGGCCTACCACCATTTCGTGGACATGAGCATCAGATCATATTCAAAGATGAAACCCCACCAGTTTGTGAAAGACCCTATAGGTACCTTTACTTTCAAAAGTCAAAAATTGAAAAGATTGTGCATGAGTTGCTTGAACTTGTTGCCATTCAACATAGCCAAAGTCCCTTTTCCTCACCTGTGTTTCTTGTTAGAAAGGCTGATGGGAGTTGGAGGATGTGCATTGATTATAGGGCTTTAAATAAGGCAACTATAAAGGATAAATTCCCTATTCTTGTGGTGGATGAGCTATTGGATGAACTGGTAGTGGCCACTATCTTCTCTAAGTTGGACTTAAGGTTAGGATACCATCAAATTCGTATGAAGCCAGAAAGATATTCCTAAAACAACTTTCAGAACTCATGAGGGACATTATGAGTTTCTTGTCATGCCCTTTGTCTTGACTAATGCCCCATCTACTTTTCAAGCACTCATGAATGACATTTTCAAGCCTTATCTAAGAAGGTTTGTTTTGGTTTTCTTTGATGACATTTTAGTCTACAGCCAATGTTTGGATGATCATTTGGACCACCTGAAAACTATTTTGAATATCCTGTTGTCTCATCAATTGTATGCAAAGAGGTCTAAGTGTGTTTTTAGGAATTCTGAAGTTGAATATTTGGGTCACATTATTTCTGGTAAGGGGGTTAAGGTAGATCCTAAGAAGACTGCTGAAATGTAGCAGTGGCCAGTCCCAACCACTGTCAAGGCCTTAAGGGGTTTTTTTAGGTCTTACAAGCTATTACAGGAAGTTCATTAAAGAGTATGGCACCATTGCTAAGCCTTTAACTGATCTTCTTAAGAAAGATAGCTTCCTGTGGTCTAATACAGCTTTTGAGTCCTTTAATGCTCTTAAAGTTGCAGTGATTCAACCACTAGTATTGGTTTTTCCCAACTTCTCCAAACCCTTCACCATTGAGTGTGATGCCTCTGGTATTGGTCTTTGTGTTGTCTTGATGCAAGATAATAGGCACATAGCCTTCCACAACCAAGTTTTGAAAGGTAAGTACCAGTATTTGTCTACCTATGAGACTGAGCTCCTAGTTTTAGCAACTGCTGTCAAAAGGTGGAGACCATATTTAGTGGGCAAACCCTTCATTGTTAAGACTGACCATCAGAGCTTAAAATTTTTGTTGGAGCAAAGGATTACCACACCAGCTCAGCAAAAATGGCTTGCTAAACTCTTGGGATATGCTTTTGTGGTTGAATACAAGAAGGATGTGGACAACAGGGTGGCTGATGCACTTTCCAGGAAGTCTGATCTTGTTCCTGAGGACTTGTAGCTGCCTTTTCAGCAGAAAACAAGTTGTTTGTTCCTTCTCTCAGCTCCTGATCCCACATGGTTGGTTGTTCTCAAGGATAGTTACTCTCAAGATCCTTCTGTTCAGCAACTTCTTTCTTCAATTCAATCTGGTGCTCCTCCCTGAGGTTTTACCTTTCAGAATGATTTGATTTTCTACAAAGGCAGATTCTTCTTGGGACCTTTGTGCCCCTTAAAGTCACAGGTTTTGCAATTGGTTCATAGTAGTCCTGTAGTTGGCCATTCTGGTTTTTTAAAGTCCTTTCAGAGAGCTAAAAGGGAGTTCTATTGGCATGATATGAAGACTGATTTGAAGAAGTTTATTAAGGAGTGTGATGTCTGTCAGAGAATCAAGTTTGAGACATCTGCCCCAACTAGTTTGTTGCAACCATTAGCCATTCCTACTATTGCATGGGCTAATGTGAGCTTAGATTTTGTTGAACGACTTCCTAAGTCTCAAGGGTTTGAGGTGATCCTATTTATGGTGGATTGGTTAACCAAGTATGCCCATTATGTGCCTTTGTCTCACCCTTACACTACTGCTAAGGTTGTTGTCTTATACCTCCAGTACATATTCAAACTCCATGGCTTGCCTGCCTCTATTGTGAGTGATCGAGATGCAACTTTCACTTCATTATTATGGTTTGAGTTGTTCAGATTGCAGGGTACAATGCTGGCCATGTCTACAACTTATCATCCTCAGTTAGATGGCCAAACTGAGGTGGTCAACAGAAGCTTGGAGCAATACTTTAGAGCTTTTACTAGTGACAGACCAACTAAATGGGCTGAATGGTTGCCACTTGCAGATTTTTGGTTCAATTCTAACTTCCATTCTAGCCTTAAGATGTCACCATTTGAAGCTTTGTATGGCTTCCTTCCTCCAAAGTTGCAGAGTTACATTCCTGGCACAACTAGACGCCTTGGATTCTATTTTGAGCCAAAGGGAGGAAGTTTTGTCTATTCTTAAGGGCCATCTTCATGTTGCTCAAGAGAGGATAAAGTCTCAAGTTGATAAGCATAGGCAGGATAGATTCTTTGTGGTGGGTGATTGGGTTTACTTGAGGCTACAGTCCTATAGACAGAAAATTTTGGCTTATAAAGGGAAGTGGAAGTTGTCTCCAAGGTATTTTGGTCCTTTCAAGGTGATACATAAGGTTAGGTCTGTGTCTTACAGGTTGGATTTACCTCCTGAGTCCAAAATTCATCTTATTTTCCATGTATCCTGTTTGAAGTTGAAGCTGGGTCAACATGTCACACCTCTACCAACTCTGCCACCTGTAGATGATGAAGGGCAGGTTGCCATTGAGCCCATTGCTGTGCTGCAGACTAGGACCAAAACCTTGAGGACTCGGGATGTCACTGAAGTTCTGGTGTAGTGGCTAGGATGTCACTGAAGATGCCACTTGGGAGTCTTTGGATTGTTTGCATTCCAGGTTTCCTCACCTTGTGGGCATGGTGTTTTAAATGGGGAAGGGTATGTTAGGCACCTATATTCTTGTATTGTATATGGACTATTGTATTGTGTTGAGGTGAGGCTTGTACCATTGTACAGTAGCATGAGTTGTAAGATGTACCATTGTACTGTGGTATGTGTTGTAGGGTAGTATTGTTGGAAGGCAGTTAGTGGTGCTGTTGTTAGAGGTGGTTAGTTTAGCTGAAGATCCGGGTAGTTAGTTAGGACCTGAGATATGTATATAGTGGGCAAGCATTGTATCTATTGGACATAAGAATAATACTCTGAATGATGATACTTCCTTTCATCTCTCCTACTTTATTGTGGTGCCTATGTGGGACTTGTAAATAGTAAAAATAAAAAAATTAGCTATAAGTTGACATATAGTCTAATCCTAAATGCAAACACTTTCAACAAATGTGTTAAGTTATTAGTGCATTAGTAGTTGGGGGTGTGAAACTCCTAAATGACTATTTTAGAACCCCCAAACACCAAAAAATCCTCAACATTTCGGTGTCTATAGCTAAAAAATGATAGACACTAGCTACATTAAAGTTGTATAAGTAAACTATTAGTGTAACAACTTCTTATCTTTTTTTTTTGTTTGGTTATATATTCTTTTTTTTTCTCTTTTTCCTCTCTCCCTCTCTCACGGATCACTTGTCACTCTCACTTCTCTCTCCTTTCTCACTGCTCTGTCCTCTCTTGCCTTCCTTTCTAGCACCATTAAATTAGTTGTGGGTGAGATCGGGATGTGGGCTGGGTGGTTGAAATCGGGCTAGTGATGGATGGGTTGTGGTGGTGACGTTTTTAGGTTTTCGATGGTTTGTTGTGGTTGAGTTTCTTTTTTCTTTTTGCTATGGGGTTTATTTTAGAATGAGTTTTGATGGATGTGGTTGCTATGGTGGCAGGTTTTGATAGAGGCATTGGCTAGTTTTGATGGAGGCGATGGCTAGTTTTTATTGTGGATGAAGAGAGAGTGAAGTGGAGAGAGAGAGAGAGACAATGAGGAAGAGAGAAAAACTGCTATAGATGAAGAGACTGAAGAGAGAGACGTTGAGGAAGAGAGAGAAAGGGAGAGTTAAATGAATAAAAAAATTGAATTGTGTTGTGTATGATGAGAAAAATAAGAAATGAGATGTTGGGTGAATTGTAAAATGATGTTTTAAAGAAGATAATTTAATTTTTGGGTTGTTAAAATAGGTTTTTATTTTTTACAAACTTGGTTGTGAATGCTGTTATAGATGTATAGTGAAAATCATGGTAGTAGTGGATTCATGTAAAAGTAATTATGCTCCCACCATAAGTTGACAACTCAACACAGTGTGAAATTGGATGTGTTCGTATGGTTGTTGATAAATTAACGTACGTTAAGCATCTCATCTATGGGTGATTGTTACATGTTCGTTCCATAATCAATTTTTTTCTATTTAATTTTTAGTTATTTTTTATTTTTTAAATACAAATATATCCTAGAGCTAATTTCAATTTATCCACAAGTGGTCTGAGAGAACCCACCATTTTTCCTACCTAAGATTAACCCTATTATACAACCATTACTCATCTCATTACTTTCACCATAGATCAATGAAAGTGGTGAAGTTTGGATGATTGGGTTGCAAGGCCTAGGTTGATGACAAAGGCATCGTGTGTAGTGGTCAAGGTTTGGATTAGAATTTTGTTTAGGCTTTTAGGCCATTGTGTGGATAAAATGGCCTATTTTTATTTTTTATTTTTTATGTGGATAAAATGAGTTAATTTTAGGGCATTAAAACTATGTCGTTTTTGGGTGGAATGACCCGAAAAATAAGTACACACCACCAAACTAGTGTTTTACTTTTACACTGTCAACAGCATCTCCATCTCCGAGCCACAGAGCAGTGAGGAAGTTCGAAACTCATGTGGGCGGCACTACGATCTCGTTCCTCATCGCTCCATCCATGGAAGCAAGGGATTGCAGTTCCGCCGGGGCTCAACCCCACCGCCTTCTCTTCTTCGTCTTTCACCACCGCCACCACCAACAAAGCCTTCCTCAGCCTCCGAGAAATCGAGAAGGTTCTCAACGACGTTAGGGCAGACGACGTCAAGGTCTTATCGGTCCCTAATATGCACGCCGATTGGGCCGACTACGTGGTCCTCGCCACCGGTAGGTCCACCTGGCACGTCAAGAACATCGCTCAAGCCCTTATCCACAAGGCAGGTTCGTCCTCTCTTCTCGCTTTTTTTTTTTTTTTTTTTTGTTAAAACCCTAATTTTCCGTTTGGTTTCCGAGAAAACAAAATATGATTTTTAAATTTCGGTTAAGATGCAAAGTTGCCAAAAAGTAATGCTAATTTTTGGTGATAAGTTGATTTTTTCAGTTATCTATGGGTTTATTATTATTTGGTGATTGAATTAATTTGTATGAGCAGGCTAAGCAGAAGCAGAAAGGAGTGGATCGGAAGGTTCTGCCGAGTGTTGAAGGGCAAGAGGAAGGAAAGTGGATTGTCATTGACTCTGGTCTGTGCTGCTCTTTCTTGTATTACATTTCACAAATGTTAGTCAGTTTCAAAGTGTTTTGGACTTGTACTTATCAAAAAAAAGAAAAAAAAGAAAGTGTTTTGGACTTCTTACTAATACTCATAAAAGTAAAGAAAAAATTATCTAGAAAATAAATCAGATGGGTTTGAGAATTCTTTTCCTTGTTATGGTAAATATTAGATGGCAGTGGCTGGTGCTTGATAGGAGTTACTTAGTCCAATGTTCTTATATCTAGTTGAATCTTTTTTTTTTTTTTAATCTTGGTTTGTTATCTACAATTATGATATTTCCAGTATGTGTTTCTAGTTATCAGAAAAAGAAAAAGAAAAAGGTTTTTCTAACAGCATGGTTTATAAAATTCTGAATGTAACATCCTTTTTTTTGATGGGTAAACTTGTATTCTGGTAAAATGTGTAATCCTTTTATCTTGTTTTTAATGCTGATTTGTTTTTCTTCAGGAAAAATTATTGTTCATGCTCTTGATGAGAAGGCTAGAGAGTACTACAATTTGGAGGGCCTTTGGACCACTGAGACATCTCAAAAGGAACCAAACCCGGTAATTTGAGTTTCTTTATAACTTTCTAAGATGTCATTAGCTTATGTTGAACTGTTCCTCCATACACATACAATATTTGGAATGCTTCACCTTTTTGACAAGAAGATTATAGGCTGTCAGCAAAGAATTAGTAACTTTTTTGAGGAATACTGGGTAAGACTTTCAAGTGAGGGATTTTTTTTCTTCTTATTTTTGAGAATCTAGTAGGGGATTTTCAGTGTGTATCAAATGGTAGACATCATCTGCCTCCGGCTTAAATAAGTTCTAATAAATTTTTTTGAAGGAAAATACTGAAGGCACAATCCCAAGTTAGTCGACATCACCTGAACTTGGCAGGCTAATTTGACCTCTAAATACCTATTGATTAGAATCCATCTTAGTGGTTCTGCCCAATCTTCTTACACTGGTGGTCTGCTCTCTTCAATCCAGTGTCTTTGTGAAAGGAAGTAAAAAAAAAAGGAAGAAAGAATTTACTGTCTACATGGCAGAAGATTTCTCTGGCATAGCTGCAGCCACGATTCTCCAGCATGGTCAGGCAATGCACCATCCCCCCCTCCCCCTCCCCCTCAACCACCCCAACTGCGGATGAATCTTTTGGTGCACTGGCGGCATCAATGTTGTATGGGGGGAATGGATGTGCAAATCATCTCTTTGGAGGGGATGCATAGCCATCCCAACTGCTTAGTTAGCATTCACCTGTTAGTAATAATTTTGATGATGTTGCTTGGACAATCTTATAAGACAGCTTCCTCATTCCACATTCTCTTACCAGTTTTTTTTTTGGGTTGAATTTTATATGCCTTCTTCCCAAACAGCCACAGACGTCTTTGTCACTAACTTGCTGATCTGGGCATTTATTTTGGACGCGCAAATTGGACACCTAAGAAAAAGAACACACAATTTAATTACCTTGATTTCTTACGTGCACAATTAAGATTGTTTTTTAATCCAATTTTTCTGTACATTTGAGTATTTTACTTCGTTTCAAACACAGCTTGACAGGCAGACAAAAGATTATTTTGACTGTCCGAATATTTTATCAGGGGTTTTGATCCATTTTTTGGTTCCAATTCCCTGATAAAGTTTTGGTTATTTAGTCATGGAATGGTTAAGCTTTTCTTCTTGCAAACCCACCCTGCTGGAGTTCTGCATCTGTTGGTCCCTATGAGTGTTGTTTGTCCTCTTTTAGAAGCCTAGAATTAAAAAAACATTTCAGTATGTGACTAATTTGCAATGTAAGTATTAATATTAATGTAGGTGGAAATCCTTGCTTTATTTATTTATTTGGTGGAAATCTAATGCTTTGCATGTTTTGATCATCATGTCATTTTTTTTATTGAGAGGTACACGTGCACCTTATGGGTCTTGAACCCAGGACATTATCCTACATCACATTATTCAGGAAAGAGGACATGGCCATTGAGCTGGAGCTCATTAGCATTGTCATGGCAAGTTCTTATGGAGGCAAATCTAGTTGCTTCCAGTTCAACTTGTGTTCTGGCCTTAGAAATTGAGAAATTAGAACGCATTGAAATGGCCTCTTCAGGCTGTGGTCCTGTGGAACTCTTGTTATTCAGTTGATAATGTAGTAGAATTCGATGTTATTCAGTTGAATACGTAGTAGAATTCGAAATTGTTCTAGTTCAACATGAGTGATTGGTCTACAAAACAGAGAATTTTTATTTATTTATTATTTTTAATTTCTTTGGCCTTCTCTATCTCGCAGATGGAAAATACTTACCTATATGGTTCCTTGTATGATCTCAATTTTTTTATTTGTTCAGGAGTTGGAAAAAGCTTTTGTGAAGATTCGTCCCAAGAACAACTCCAAAAAACCAGTGCAAAAAGTTGCATGATCATTTTTGTCCATATACTGGAGTCGGACTGACTCCACATTGTAAGGCTTATATGCCTGTTCTAAATGCAAGCTGTAGATTGTTATCTAATTAAGGTATTTTCTGTAGCTTGTCATGTGCATGCACGCACTTTGAATTTGATTTTCCTTTATCTGTTATATTTGGTTGGAATTTAACAGCAAATGTCCCTGGCTTCTGCTCTGCAACTTGATTTCGTAGCTATGGTTAAATTAGTTTTGCATTTGTCTACGCCATACCAAGGGACAAAGTATGCCGGATGATGCCATTTTTCTCTGTAATGACACCTAATGCTAATACTACCAAGTTTCAGTTCAACTTGATGATTGAAGTGTTGTAAACCCTTACAATGCATTCTACTGCGATGGTTTGATCTACTCCCCATGAGAAATGTTGAATTCAGTGCTTTCATATGTACAAATTTTCGTAGTAGTTGGTATATTTGGATAAAAGAATTTAAGGAAAATGATTTGGATTTCAATTTTTTTTTTTTTGATGAAAGGATTTCAATCTTTAGTCTTGATGACTAGAATAGAATATGAAATGATTTTCTATTTATGAAATTTATGAAGGAATTTGAGCGTTATCAATAAGTGGATTAAAAGTGATTAGGTATAGATGCCATTTCAAATACCACCAAGGGTGTTTGGTTGAATGGTCACTAGGCCTTCTAAGTGATTTGGTGAAACATCGGCTTTAATGTTCACTTATGCATTGGTAGAACTGGACAGTAAATGATTTTTTGAATCCCCTCTAGCCATCCTCTCTTTCCCATAAAAAAAAAAAAAAATTGTCATTTCAAATCTGTAATGTGATTGTAATATAGGATCTACCATAAATGGGTTGCGCTCATGAAATAGGTAGCATGATGGGGTTGAAAAAAATATAACCAATAAATTTTTGGGAGGGGGGGTTAAGGTTTTGGTTTTGAAAGAGTGCGCTCAACTCCAGAAATGAAAAATATAACTAATAAATTTTTTTTTTCTTAGAGCCAGAGGGGCCTGGGCCCGCTTGAGCCCCTTGGGAGTTGGGTCCATCTTTGATCTAAGAAGGTCAATAAATAATTAAAAACTAATAATTTTTTTTTTCTTAGAGCTAGAGGGGCCTGGGCCCGCTTGAGCCCCTTGGGTCCATCTTTGATGTAAGAAGGTCAATATATAATTAAAAACTTAGGTTATATAGTGTTTATATATAAATAGATTATAGATTAGAAATATAGATAATTCAATGACCGACGAAAAATGTTATAAAATTTTTATGATATTTATTTTAGATATTTGAATCAAAGTTAGCCACGAGGCTTGTATGAGTACTTAGTCATGGAATATGGGCCTTTAATTTGCTACTACCAAAAATATCAGTTAAACTATATGAAAGCTTTCTGCTTTTGGCAAACTGGGTTTCGTTCAATTTTAGAATTGTTGAGTTATATTAATGATGAACATGTTCCGTTAAGGCGGTGGGGTTCTCCTACAAGTTGACCAGTAGTAGTATTGGTGGGGTTACCGCCTTTTTTCTCAAAGTTTTTCCTAAGCCGTGTAGGTTTTGATCTTTGTTACTTTCTAGGATTCAAAACCAATTTGGATTCTTAAATACTAGACGCAACCCTAGAATATAATATCTCTGTATATTGCTTCCTTCAAAGCTTTCTGCACAATACACATGGTTTTAAGTTTTCTCTAGTTTTCTCACGCTTGCATCAATGGCTAAAATCAAGGCAACCAGGAAATCTGAATACAAGAGAACAAGTTACAAGAGAAAGCCTTATTCTTCATCCATTAAATCTTCTCTTCCAAAGGATTTGTGGACAGAAGTTCTTGGTCATGTTGCCTCAACATCGTTGGCTGACCTATTCAATGTCAAATTGAGCTGCAAAGATTTTTCGGAGTTGGCAGAGGATTTTTATATCTTTCAACAGGCATCACTCAAGAAAATTCCAACAAATCCTTTTTGTTTGACTGATGAAGCATTATCGTTTTTAAAACTTTGTTTGGATTTTGGAAACCCTGAGTCCTTATTTAGACAAGGAGTGATTGATTATTTTAGTTTGGGGAGGATAAAGTCAGGGCTTGAGTACTTGAAAAGAGCGGCTGATAAAGGACACCTAGAAGCAACATACGTGTATGGGATAATTCTACTATGTTCTGAAGGTGAATTGAAGCAAGAGGGTTTAAGGATTCTATCTTCTTTGAAAAGGTCTAACTCAGGTGGCTTGAAAGAATGCCGAAAGAGAACGAAGACTGTAATGCAAAGTGGTTTTTGGGTTAGAAATTTTATTGTTAGACAACAAGTAATGTGTTGCCGTGAAAAACCATGCCAAGTTCTAAAAAGGAATAGTGGATGGGAACAAATTGACATTGAGTTAGATGCAGATGATGATGCTCTTTGCGACGCTTGTAGCTGCAATTATGAAGTTAAATGGTTTTCTAATATCTTACCTGGAAAAAGAAAGAGGATGAGAATCAATTGGCTGAATTAGATGCAGATGACCACGATCTTTGTGAAGTCGGTAGTTAACTATTAGCATCTTTTTCTTTTATTATTATTAGGTACTATTGGCATTTTACGAGATATTTTAGTATTCTGTCACTTCTATAATGTAATGAGAACCTTTTACTATTATTATTATTACGATATCTTTGGCGTTTTTTTTTTTCACTCTTTTGCCCTTTTTTTTTCTTGTGTGTGAAAAATACTTATTTGTGTGGTTCCCTATATGTCATTATCTTTTTAATTTGTTTAGCAGTTGCAAAAAGCTTATTGTGAAGATTTGTCACAAGAACAACTCCGAAGAACCATCAAAAGTTGCATGATTATTTTTGTCCATATGATGCAGTTTATAGTCATAGTAGTTTCTACATCATAAGGCTTTTATGCATGCTCTAATGTAAACGGTAGATTTTTATCTAATTAAGGTGTTTATTTATTTTATTTATTGGAGTTTTCCATGTGCATACACACTCTCTGACTTTGATGGACCTCTGGCTGTTATTTGGTTGGAAACTGTTAAATCTCCACCTGTGCTTCTTCTGAGCTTGTGGAGGTGGCTTTCTCTACCTATTGCTGAAGCTCATCAAAAGGTCTATGATAGGGGGAAATGTAAGAAGTTTTTGTTGCTTGCAACAGATTAATTAGCAGAAAGGACAACCAATAAGCTATGCAAATCAGCAAATGCCCCTGGCTTCTCCTCTGCCAGTTGATTTTAATTTGCAGCTATGGTTAAATTAGTTCTGCATTAATCAATGCGATCCTAGGGGTCAAAGGATGCCAGATAATGTCATTTTACTCTGTAGTGATTCCTAATGCTAATACTACCACGTTTTTAGCTTAACCCAATAATTGAAGTATTGAAAACCCTATTGATACATTCTGCCCCATGAAAATTGTTAAATTCAGCGCTTGCACATGCACAATTTTCTTAATACTTTGTTTGTATGCATAAATGAATTTAAGGAAAATTATTTTGATTTTAATTTTTAGTTTAAATTACTTAAATACAATATAAAAAGAAAGATTTTTTTTTTTCTATTGACAGAATTTATGAATGAATTTGAGCTTCATTAATACGTGGATTAAAAATGATTGGGAATAAGATGTCATTTCAAACCTATAATATTGTTGGTGTTATTTTTTAACAGAATTTCATTCTTGTGGTGCATGTCTTTATTAAGAACCATATGTAAATAAAAAAAAAAAATCGTTGAATAAGAAAATGGCGAGTAAAAATAAAGAACAAAATTTACATGATGAATGCATATCACATAGCAAAATCATGTCATACAACTTGCAATACTTTTGCACAAAAAAAAACTTGCAATACTTAAATTTAGTTTAGGCACAACATTTAAGACCTAAATTTTCTTATTAAAATTACAATTTGTGGTAAACTATTACTTAATATAAAATAAATAATGGAATTTATTTTAAATTTCTAGAAACTCTTGATAATAAGATTTTAAACTTAGAAGAATAGGTTTGATCACAGCTTATTTATAATTTTTGTTAGTTTTAGTTAATGGTGACTCATTGAGGGTGCAGATTAAAACGATTTAAAAAGTTCATGGTTTTAATTGAAACTTTTTAAAATTTAGAGTATAATTTTGAAATCATCTCAAATTTTATTAGCATTATGTAATTACTTAAGTCCTTAATAATAAAGAGTAGTCACTTGACATGAAAAAGTACAACCACTTGTGCACAACCGTACCTTCAAAGACCTAAATTTTAATGGATTTTACTAAAGGCACACATTAATTTCCATTTTTGGAAAAAGTTTTCTTGAGAATTGAAAAAGTAATGACAGCTTTTTCAATCCCCGAGAAAATATTTCCAAAAATAGAAAGCTTAATGTTTAATGTGTGCCCTAAGGGCACACATTAACCGGACCCAATTTTAATACATATTATACTAGTAGTTAACCTATGTAATTTCAACAAATTTGTTTTTTTTTATATATATCACATATATTTAATTAATAAGTGCTAAAAAAAAAAATTCAAATGAGAGAGAATTTATAGAAAAAAGCATCCCTAATTAAATTAGAATTTGTTTAGAGAAGATCTAATCTAATTTAATTAGGAATTTTTTGGTACTAGTTGTTGGTGGTTTGGTGCTAGAGCCACCTTTCTAGAGGTGGTTGTCAGTAGTCCGGTCACCGAAGATGATGTTTTAGTGGTAGTTTGGTCGCCGAAGCCACCGTTCGGCTGCCGGTTTTGGCAATTTGGTTGCCGTACCTTCGGTATCAGCGGCTTTGATGGTTGAGCCACCAATTTTGGAGGTTTGCTTGAATTTTTTTTTTATGTCACACTAAACACTTGAAAATATTTTACGTTTTAGATTATTTCACTTCAAAACAACATGGAGTGTAAGTATTAAATTACTTAAATAATAAGGCTTTTTTTTAATTGTCTTGTTAAATACTTTGGTTTATATTATTAAGTTTCTTACAAAAAATAAATTTGATTTTGTATGATCAATTTAATTGTAATTTTAAGTATACTTTTATATAAATGTAATAAATTTGAGGCAAAGTGGATTAACACGGGTAAAGTCTACAAATCGAGGTGAGACAACTTGCATTGTCATATTGGGTAGGACAAGGCAAGTAAGAGCAAGGAGGGCAAGGTAGAGCAAGGACATAGACTCACACACACAGAGGAAAGTGAGAACCAAGATTTAATATCACATAGCTCACAACATACAAAAGTCGATAATTCTTGAATGCTGTGTGAAAGCTTTAAACCGGTTTAGAGACACACGCACAACTAGGCGATGTGGGATAACCCACTTCTTTGCTTTTTTTTATTTTTATTTTTTTATTTGAGAAGGAGACATAGACTAACACCCACACACACAGGTGGTTGGTAAAGTGGATCAACAAATTTTCCACCCAAAAAACTTCAAAACCCCAACAAAAACCCACAAAATATGACCATTTTACCCCTACACCGAAACTACAGGTGTCACATAAACAATTAAACTCAAACTGGGGTGAATGGTAATTAACCAAAAAAAAAAAAAACTAGCCCCACGAATCTGATCTGTCAGCTTCAATTCAAAGAGTCCCCCAACAACTTCGTTTCCTTCGCCCACTCCATCACCCTCCGGAGCTTCCAAAGCAAAAACCATCATTTTCCTCTTTGCTTTGTGTTTTTGCTTTATAAAACCAACAAAATACAAAGCTTTTTTTGCTTTGAGTTTCATTTCTGGCTACACTCTTCTTCGCTTCTCATTCTTCTTCTTCTTCTAGACTCTTCGGAGCTGCCATGGCTTCTATCGCCGGATCCAATGTCGTTGCCTTCAAATCCGCCGCCAAATTCGGCGGCTCCGTCGATTGTAATAAATTCGCTCATCAGTTTCGGCAGTGGTCTCCGGTTTGCGGCGGATTCGGATCGGGTCAGGCCCGGACTCGCATCGGCGGCCTCCACTGCACATCGAAAAGCTCGTTTTCTTCGTCTGGTAAAAAAGCTGATTTTTGATTCATTTTTTTCTCTTACTGTGCATCGTATTATTTGTATTCATAAATGAGTAATTAGGGATTTTGTTTTCGCATCGATTAATTGAAAGTGAACTCTCTTTTTTTACATTGCTTTCTTCTTTTATGCTAAAATACACTTTTTCCATTAAAAATTCTTTAAGTTATCAAATTTGTCCTCAACATAAGGACGAAATTGATATGTTTTTATAATTTCGAGGACGAAATTATAAATTTTTGAAATTTGAAGGGAAGAAAATTGAATTTCAATCAAATTTCTGGCATATGTGCGTGTCAGAAATCAAGTTACACCATGGTGTGGCTCTTGCTTAATGTTACACCTTCTATTCTCTATGTTTTTTATAGGTATTTCAAATTTCACGTTGATTTGATGTTATTCTTATTTACTATTTGATCCATAAACCCATATTTTATAAACCTTTGATCAGTAGGGTATAAGGAGAAAATGGAATCCAATAGTATAATTAAAAAAAAATAAAAATAAAAATCCAATTGGAAGTTATTGACTCGTGTAACTTTGATAAAGACGAGGAGTAACTTGAACCAAACTCGTTTATGTTATGATTATTGTTATTGGAGCTTTACCATAGTGAGGAATTTACCATGTATGGTAGCAATGAGTGAGATTTTCGAGAATTATAATGATAAATGCAGGAGTAAGGGCTCAGGTTGCCACACTTGAACAAGCAAGCGCTGGAGTAGCCCAAAATGTGGAAGCTCCTGTGGTCATTGTGACCGGTGCTTCTAGAGGCATCGGTAGGGCAATTGCATTGTCATTGGGAAAAGCTGGTTGTAAGGTTAGTGGTTGGATGATAATACGTGTTTGCTTATGAATAGAAATGTACAATTTTTTTTTTACTAAACAATGCAGTCTGAATCTGAGTGGTTGATCTGATTTTTCTGCTAGAAATTGCTTTGGTTAATGGGATTACTGACCTTAAGCTCTGTGTTTCTCTTATTAATTTGATTCGTGTACTATGTCATGTTTATGTTCTGTATAATGGGATGAACCCCAATTAATATTTCCCATTCATGATTGCGTATTTGCGATACAAGATGTCTTCTTGAGGTGGGATATATTTTCCGATTCATCTTTTGATCTCACCAGTGATGATTGTGGTTTTTGTTGTGCTACACAGGTCCTTGTTAATTATGCAAGGTCATCAAAGGAAGCTGAGGAAGTCTCCAAAGAGGTGGACGGTTGCATCTATTCAATACACTATTGTCTTGTCTCATTGGTAGTTTATACTGTACTATAGATTTCACTGGTGATAGTTTATTTGGCTATTTGCAGATTGAGGCAAATGGTGGACAAGCCTTGACTTTTGGAGGGGATGTTTCAAAAGAAGAAGATGTTGAAGCAATGATTAAAACTGTAAGCAAATGTAATCTCTGCTAAGTGATGAGTTAGTTTGATGCTTCTTGTGGTAAGCTTAATGAATTTTCACATCTGCAGGCAGTTGATGCATGGGGAACTGTTGATGTTTTGATAAACAATGCAGGTGAGTAAATGTCACCTGCCTATCATAATATCAGTTTTTTTGCTCTCGTAAACTTATCGACTCTGCTTGCAGGAATTACTCGGGATACTTTATTGATGAGAATGAAGAAATCTCAGTGGCAGGAGGTTATTGATCTGAATCTCACAGGTGTATTTCTCTGTACACAGGTATGTATGTCAGATGTTTTGTTTTCTACAGAAGTCCATTGTCTGATCTATCCTATTTGAAATTGATTCAATTTACTCTTTGTAGGCAGCAGCAAAAATTATGATGAAGAAAAAAAAGGTAACATGGTATTGCCATCTCAAAAATCTTATTCTTTTGGTTCTGTGTCATTTGTGCTGGGATGAATCAGAGTAGCCACAAAGTTTACTTCTCTCGTAGTATTTGGAACCCCTTTCTTGGATTATAATGGAGATGGAGTGTGGTATATTGACATACAGTAATTTATCATAAACGCGGCATGGTTACTATCTCTATAATCTCTATCCTTGAAATGTGGAGTATATCTCCAATAAAGCTAAAAGAACTGCAAGACGTCTCTTCCCCCACCCCCAAAGGAAAATTGTGCTTTGTTGCCCTATTTCCTGATGTTACAAGAAAAAAGTAAATTTCAGTTGCTTAGGCTCCAGATGCTCTCAACTCTCTGAGAGCTGACTATGCCTATAAAAGGATAAATAAAATAAAATTAAAATTCCAAATCATACATGGTATGGACATTAACTTCTGCTGTACTCGTGACATCATTTTTTTTTTTTGGTTGCAGGGAAGGATAGTCAATATAGCATCAGTTGTTGGTCTGGTTGGCAATGTAGGCCAAGCCAACTACAGTGCTGCAAAAGCAGGGGTAATCGGCTTGACAAAGTCTGTTGCAAAGGAATATTCAAGCAGAAACATCAACGTGGGTTCTTAGAAATTTGTCTCCTTTTGTTCTAGTTATGTCAGACATCCTAAGATGTAGCTAACAGTAATGATTAAAGAATTTCCTTTCAGGTTAATGCTGTTGCCCCAGGGTTCATTGCATCTGACATGACATCGAAGCTAGGGGAAGACATTGAGAAGAAAATTTTGGAGACCATCCCATTAGGTGAGACTGTTAGAAAAATTTTATTTCATGATACCTAAGAGTGCTAGAAAGTGCTACATTAGAGGAGATTGTCAAGTATGATAATAGAAATTGTCTTGTTAAGATTCTAAGCATTGTTGTTATTCTACCGTGTGGATTCAGGAAGGTATGGCCAACCAGAAGAAGTAGCTGGACTGGTGGAGTTCTTGGCCATTAATCCCGCGGCCAGTTATATTACCGGACAGGTTCAGAGCTATAGTTTATTTTAATACTATTTCACATACTTGACTCTTTCCTAAAAGGAGTTGTTAGCCCCACCAGTAGCTGCAATTTATTGGTTAAAGGCATGGATCACAGAGAACCTGATACTGTTGTCTTGACCAATTTCCTGTTTCAACTTATGGGACATAAAGGCTCAGTATGATGAGTCAAGTCTTTGTTTCTGTCTCTTCTTTCTTTTGCAGTTATCACTCCTCCCATCATTCCCTATTTTTCACCAGTTTGGTGCTCAGTTAGACCATTATTGCTGCCTTGCAGGTATTCACCATTGATGGAGGGATGGTGATGTAGGTCAGCTATCCACTCTGCCTGATTAATCTCCAAGCAGAGCTTTTGAGCTCCACATTTCAGACCAGTGGCACTGGAATCCCAAAATTCAATTGCATATGCCAGCTTTTGTGAGAGCTCACGCTATAGTTGTGTTTTAAAAATAATACTTTAGCAAGTTTTGATAGAATTTTAATTAAGCATGTTAATCAAAACCAGATAAGTTGTAACACTATTTCTTTTCGGCTGTGTTTTTCATTGTGCAAATGCAGTTTTTTAAAAACTCATACTGCTGTTGTTTCCAACTCCCTCCCTCCCTCTCTCTCTCTCTCCCCCCCCCCCCCCCAAAAAAAAAAACCCCTTTTCTTTCTTTTTTGGGGTAACAGTAATTCAGTGTGCATTATCTGGAACAGGATTATTATGTGTGCAAAAATAGGCCTACACTAAGAAGTTGGGTTAAATTACTGAGTTTAGGAATTTTTGTCCCTAATGTTATATGTTGCTTTGATTTGACTCATTTGAGTCATTCAATCTGTGCCCGTTTATGTAACTATTGGATAGCATAAAATTGGCAAAAAATTAATGGGGAATTAAATAGTTTACCTTTTGAAAATTTGAGTGATTTAAGATGTGAACTTTTTAAATTTGAGGAACCAAAATTGAATTTATCCCATATTTCTAGGACTAAAAGTATAATTTACCAAAATAATAAAAAGGAAAGTAGATGACATTCTACCAAACAAATATAAAAAAGAAGAAGAGAGTAAGTTGCGGCAAATCAAAGCTGCATTATTAGCTGTTGATATCTTTTTAATGGGTTATTGATAGTGTGTTGTGAGGAATGATAACAATTTGCATATTGTGGTCCCACTAGTCCCTCTGTACTGATTGTTTTGTTTTGTTTGTTTGTTTTGCTTTTGACATATCTTAGTACCGATTGCAGTTGTTAAGAAAGATGACATGGATATATATATATATATATATATATATATCATACTAAATAGGAGTCCAAAGTGGAGTGTAGAGTGTCAAACTAAAAGAGTTGGTTTTGGTGGAGCAATAAGTCTAGAGAGTAGTCACAAATAATTTTCAGAAAATATTTCATGATCGTGTCGGCAAACTATAACTATTAATGGTAGATGATAAAGTCATGGGTTTAGATAGAAACCAATAAACTTGTCAATGTTGTGAAAAATGTTGTTTATGTAACATTGCTCTTTGATGGAATCTATTGGTATAGAGTGTCAAGTAAAATAGTTGAATTTGGTAGAGATAACATCTCATCAATGAAGTCAAAAGTGAGTGCACTAATAGTTTGTTGAGGTTCAAAATTGCCTACAGTTTAAGGCCCAAAGAAATAGCACGTTGGGCCAATTTCATGGAAATGAAGTTAGAGAAAATAAGGGGCTGGATTCACGTAATGAAGAAAAGAGAAAAAGAAAGAAGAAAAGGGTGGGAGGCCCAAAAGATAGGGATCCAACGACCCATGGAAGAACAAAATTTAAAATACATGAAGCAAAAGAAAGGCCCAACCGGCTAGGATCAATAAACCAAAAGGAGCCCAATAAAAAGAGCTGGGCCGGGATTCCAGAAGTCACTAGAGTCCGGGGATCTCTGGAACGAAAAAACACGGTATAAGTAAAATTGAAGCAGGATAAAAGACAAAGAGCATGCGGGTCTCATGCGCCCAGACAGACAGTGGAATCAGAAAGTATAGAAGCAGAAGGTGCATGAACGAAGGAGCTGTGCCCCAAGGTCCCCAGAATGAGAAAAGCATAAAAGATGTAACTAGAAGGGAGCTTTCAACCTAGCAGTATAAGATTCCAACTATTCGAGAAAATGACAAGAATGAAGTGCAACCAAAAGCTGGAAGGGTGAAAGAAAGGGCCAAATGACTGAAGATCAGCGGCCTGAGAGGAGCTCGAAATGGAAAATCAGCTATGGGGCTTTCAACTTGGTCGCACCAAAAGGAAGAGGCTATGAGAAAAAAGGAAATGACTAGCCCTTGAGCAAACTGACACAGCACGAACTCTAAGGGGCAAAAGGGAAAAATCGCTGGTACCCCGGAGCCCTAGAGCCGCACTATAAAAGGAGGAAGTCCTTGCTAAGGGACATTTAGAGATTGAGGGACTCATTGATTCATTATTCAGGCATTCATCGCCATTTTTGGATTTCTAGAAAAGACACAGCCATAGAAAAGACTCTGTAAAGTTTAAGGAAAACAGAGGAACTGCTCCCGGTATCCCCTAGACAGCCACTATAGCACGTACTCGGATTCAAAAAATTCAAACTTTGCAAGTCTTTGAAGCTTGAGTAGCTATCAAAGTCTGTAATTTTTGAACTTAGCTGAACCTTGTATCTTGTCTTAGTGAGCATTGTAATCATAACTAAAGAAAATTTATAAAATGTCTCTCATTGATTCGAGGATCCCTAACCCTTTTTTCTTTTACTGTATTTTATTTGTTGCGCATTTTCTTGCTGTTTAAGCTGTCATTCAATACAGATATTTTCGTTTGTTAGTTTATTTGTGTTGTAGGAAGCTTGATTTGTGCACCACTTAGTTCTTAAACAGCCTGTTAGCTGCGGTGAACTAAGCCCAATCCACCAAGAACAATTATTTGGCCCAGGATCTTTGGGCCACTGTGCTGAGAAAAAAAAGGCACTCTCACATGGTTCAATTAGAACAACAAATTCAAAAAATCTAAAAAAAGAGAATATTTTAGGCCTTCAAATTGGGGTAGGTCTTTTAAAGCAAATTTTAAAAAAATCTGAAAAAAGAGAAAATATTTTAGGCCTTCAAATTAGGGTAGGTCTTTAAAAGCAAATTTAAAAGAGTGCAAAGATGGAATTTTGCATAAGAGTTTTATTATTATTATTTCAATTACATCAACCTATTTTGAGATTTTACAAAATGAAGTTCCCTTGCAGCTATAGATGAAATAATACTTTCCTTTATGTTTGCATAAATGTAATAGATTAGTTCATGCTTTCTCACGCCATGACTTTCTTGATGGAATATTTCATTTTAGAAAAATTTTCATACCTAAATGAAGTGTGTAATTGGTACAAACCTTAAGGTGAAGAGTCATTTTTGTCTATAATTTTGGTTAGGAATATTTTTTTAAAATGTATTTTGTTAAGGAAATCATAGTGTGAGTCTGTGAAAGAGGATATAATTAATTTGTTGTAATTATATAAACCTTTTATGGCAAGGGTTAGAGTAGAGGATAAGTCAACCCAATTATATCACAAATAGATATGGTTGGAGCAAGCGAGTGGCAGATCCTACGGGGGAGTGTCATTTCATACAATAATATCCTAGTTGTAGTTCCGTGCGTTGCACGGTTCTATCCATAAACTTGTATAATATATAATTTGATTTGAGAAGCATTAGGTAAATGAATATTAACTACTACATAATTTTAAAATTCTCATATAATGTATAGACGATCTTATAATGACATTTGTAATTATTTGTAACAAAGTGTTTACATTGGAATTGTAAGAGAAGCAATTTGTATAAATTTGATAAAAAAAAAAAAAAAATTTGCGAAGTCCTACACACACCAAGGGCAGGCACCATTTGTAATTAATATATATATATATATATATATATATTAATTTCAGCAATTATACTTGTGGGGGGTGAAACAGCCCCCACACCTACCGTAATGGGCCCAAGACCCTCTTTGAGATAACTGTTTGTCCGAAGAGATGAAACACTCGAGAAGAAGCCCATGTAAAAGAAGCAAGTCTGGTAGAAGGGAGCATGGTCATAATCCGAGAGACATACAGTTGTCCGAGGAGGCCATTATCCTCGGGCTCCGACGAAGATTGCGTACGACAGGCTGTCTGGGAATGAAAAAAAAACTCAATGAACCTCCTGACAAGTGTAATGATAGAGATGAACCTCAGGCACGCGATGAATATAGTAGGAACGTGAGAAAATATCTACGAAGACAAACTTCAACCACCACATTAAATGCACCTGCACCTACTTTCCTGGCGCGCATTACTGTGGAGAAGCACCCCTGAACAGTTGCCCTCTCAGCTACCGCCACTCACACAAGGCTCAAAAAGGATAACATGATGGGACATGCACTCAAGTGGGCGTCTAGATGATGAACAAGTGGACGATGAAGATGAAGGGAGGGGGGAACTATATAAGAGGGAGAGCCTCTGATAATGGGGATCGAAAAAAGAAAGTTAGAAAGGAGAAAACTCCATTACTGTAGCTCTAAGAATTGTAACCCACGTTCATTCAATCAAATCCTCTTCGGACGTCTATGTTTGCATTTGTTCGAGCACGATTGAATGTTAATTTAATCACAAGCACTGCAGTCCAATACTGTTTAATTCATTACTAGCCTAGCTCTTTCACCACTCTCTACAAATTCATTGTCTTGGGTTCATTGGGCTCACAATCCATACCTTTTGGGCTTGGGCTACAAAAATTGACCCTACAATTGGCGCCGTCTGTGGGAAGAGCTTGTGCAAGGGTGAAACAAACAGTTGATGATGACAGGACGAGGTCAACAACAAGCAGAATCCAGGGCATCCCAACACGTGGACCCTTTTGTAACTTAGAAAGGAGACAAGATCGCGAGGGCAGTGTACACACTGTGCGCGATAGGCAAAGCCAGTCACAGGGCGGAAGTCACATGTCCCATGCAGAGAAGAACCGGATTTGCAACTGGAAGTAGAAAAACTAAAAAGGGAGTTGCGCCATGCGAAGAGGAAACGGGCTTCCTCGTATTCTGATTGAGGACCTTGATGACGAGCAGGACGTCACTTATCAACATAAATCTAGGACACCAGCCAGCGAGTCCTACACCTATGAAGAGGAGTCCCATCGCAAGAGGCAACGCAGAAGCCCATCACGTGGAGACATGGGAAACGATGCCATGAGCAGGGCTCTGAATCAGATTCTAGGTCACACCCTTTACGCGCAGGATTGAGGAGGCGAGACTTCCTCGGCGCTTTAACCATCCAACGTTTCACCATCTACATTGGTAAAAACAGACCCCGTGAGCACGTTGAGTCATTTTAACCAAAGGATGGCTGTCTACTCCAGAGATGAAGCTCTGATGTGTAAGGTTTTCCTTCCAGTCTTGGTGCCAGTTGCCATGAGGTGGTTTGACGGTCTGAAGGCAGACTCCATCAACTCCTTCAAAGAGCTCACTTCAAGCATTCGGCTCCCGTTTTGTCACATGCCGAAGAGTGGCCAGACCCTTCTCTTCACTGCTATCCTTGACTCATGCAGGAGGGCGAGTCCTTGAAGGCATATTCAGATAGATACTGGGAGATGTTCAATGATATGGAGGGTAACTCTGATGCAATGGCCCTCAGCACATTCAAGCTCGGCCTCCCTACTGACGAACGGTTTGAGGACGTCCTTATCTGGCAAACCGGTCACAAACATGCGTCAACTTATGGACCGCATAGAAAAGTACAAAAGAGTTGAAGAGGATCCGCAGCAAGGGAAGGGTAAGGACAAGGTTATCCCCCAGGAGAGGAGGATTTCAGGTCGGACCGTTATAACCACAGTAAATCGCGAAGAGATTTTGCTGGGCAGTCAGGATCGACAAACCCTTAAGGGTCAACACCGTGTTCAAAGAGCCAGTGCACCAGGTCTTGGAAAAAAAATCAAGAATGAATCATTCTTCAGGTGGCCGAACAAGATGGTAGGAAACCCTGAGAGACGCAATCATAATCTCTACTGCCAGTACCATCAGGACCATGGGCATACCACGGAGGATTGTAGAAGCCTGAGGGATCATTTGGACCAACTGGATCGTGATGGTAGACTAAGACACCTCTTACACCCCTCTAGCGGCCGAGGAGGGCAGATGGGCTCAGGGCCACGAAGAGATGACCCTTCAAAGCCGCCACTAGGGACTATTAACATCGTCTTCGCCGCGCCCGGGGAGAACAGGATCCCTGGGCCATTGAAAGTTATGTCGGTAGGCCGACCGTCAGCAGGGGATTCTAGCCGAGGTCCGAAGCGAGTTAAGGCCTGGTGCCCCCGCTGGTGATTAGGGTTCTCGACGAAGACATGAATTGGCACCATCCAACCCCATGATGATGCATTAGGTCATCACCCTCTGAATAGGAGGTACGATGTGAAGAGGGTGATGGTGGACCAGGGTAGTGCTGTGGAGATAATGTACCCAGACCTCTACAAGGGGCTAGGCCTAAAACCCCAAGACCTGACACCATACAATTCCCCCCTCATAAGCTTTGAAGGAAGGGCTGTCACCCCGAAAGGCCGGATACGCTTATCTGTGCAGGCCGGCTCCGAAGTGGTAGAGGTGGACTTTATAGTGGTGGACGTATATTCACCCTACACGGCACTCGTAGCCAGACCTTGGCTTCATGCACTTGGGGCTGTTCCCTCTACTTTGCATCAAAAGGTCAAATACCCATCTGAAGGGCAAATTCATGAGATCCGAGGAGACCAGTCCATGGCCCGACAGTGCCTAGTGGCTGCCATTCAACATGAGCCCGAAGCTCAGTCCTCGTCCAGGGCCGAAAGGGGTTTATAGCAGTTACAGTCTCGGGAATTGCCCGTCGAAGGTTCAGACGAAGGCACTCGATGTGAAGAATTAACGAAAGTGGTTATTGGAGATGATCCTGATAGGTTCTTCCAAGTCGGATCTCAGCTACCTCTTCAAGAGAGGGAAGAGCTAATAGAGTTCCTCAAGCGAAATCTTGATGTATTTGCCTGGAGCGCTTACGAAGCCCCAGGGGTAGACCCGGAGTTCATATGTCACCACTTGAAGGTAAATCCACTGATCACCCCCAAGAAACAGCCTCCTCGGCGCCCGTCCAAGGAACATGCTGATGCAGTAAGAGAAGAGATAGCGAAGCTCAAACAAGCTGGAGCTATTAAGGAAGTTTTTTTATCCTGAATGGCTGGCAAATACAAATACCGTGGTGGTAAAGAAGAAGAGTGGGAAATGGCGAGTGTGCGTGGACTTCACTGATTTGAATAAGGCTTGCCCCAAAGATCCTTCCCTATGCCGAAAATTGACCAGCTGTGGATGCCACTGTCGGCCATCCTCGGATGAGCTTCCTAGACGCCTTCCAAGGCTACCACCAGATACCATTAGCCCTGGATGATCAGGAGAAAACGCTTTTTGTCACCCCTATTGGTAATTACCACTAAAGTGATGCCATTTGGCTTGAAGAACGCGGGGTCTACCTACCAGAGGATGATGACGAGGATGTTCGAGCCGCAGCTGGGCAAAAATATCGAGGTCTACATAGATGACATGGTGGTAAAGAGCAATTGTTCGCGAGCATGTGAAGGACCTTGAAAGTACCTTTGAGGTTCTAAGAAAGTACAAACTGCGACTAAATGCATCTAAGTGCTCATTTGGGGTGGGGTCCGGCAGTTTTTGGGATACATGGTGACTCACAGAGGGATTGAGGTTAACCCGACCAGATAAAGGCCATCAACGATCTACGAGCTCCTCGGAATCCCAAGGAGGTTCAGAAACTAACCGGAATGACTGCTGCCTGAATCGATTCATCTCTAGATCAGCAGACAGTGTCGGCCTTTCTTCTCTCTGCTCAACAAGTGGAAGGGATTCGAAGGACTGAAGAATGTGCTTTGGCCTTTCAGCAACTCAAGATTATCTAGCTCGGCCACCAATCATGTCCAGTCCGAGCCAGATGAGGTATTGTTCGCCTATATCGCTGTAGCTCCCTGTGCGGTGAGCCTGGTGTTGATACGATCAGATGTGGTGTGCAAAGACCAGTTTATTACGTAAGCAAGTCGTGTGAGGCGAGATCGTTACTTGCCTCTGGAGAAGGCTATCCTAGCAAGTGGTGCACGGTAACACGGAAGCTACCTCACTACTTCCAGGCCCATACGGTCATTGTCCTCACTCAATCCACTCAAGGCTATACTCCGAAGCGTTGATTACATGGGCGGATTGCCAAATGGTGTACGATCTTAGGGGCTTTCGATATAAATATATGCCCCGCACATCGGTCAAGGGTCATGTCTTGCGGATTTGGTGGTGAGTCACGGAGCCCCAACTGAAGGAAGTCAAGCAGTCAGACATGGATGAAAAATCAGTTGGCATGATCTCAAGAGCCCCTCCATTGGAAGTGTATTGATGGGCGGCAAACCAAAGAGGTTTGGAGTTGGGCTAGTGTTGATATCCCCGGAAAGGCTATTATTTCGAGAAGTCGTTAAGGCTGGACTTCTCGGCAACGAATAATGAGGCGGAGTATGAGGCCCCTACTGATGGGAATGGCTATGGTCCGAAGAATGGGAGGAAAGTACCGTGGAGTTGTTCTCGGACTCAGGTTAGTCGTAGGCCAGTACAAGGCGAGTTTGAGCGTGAAGGATGAAAGAATGCAGGGGTACTTGAGCCGAGTAAATGCTGCAATCGGAGTTCGACTCTTTCAGTTTGCTACACATCCCAGAAGTGGTAACTCACATGCTGACTCCTTGCCACGCTTGCTACCTCCTCGGCGCAAAACC